>PVKS010014573.1:0-48028 GCA_004027875.1 Aplodontia rufa | reverse complement strand
TGTAATGTGCTGATTCTAAGTCCCCTGGAAAGATACCCAGGAGTGGAATAGCAGGGTCATATGGTGGAGTCATCCCTAATTTCTTAAGGATTCTCCATACTGCTTTCCAGAGGGGCTGTACCAGTCTGCAGCTCCACCAACAGTGTGTTAGTGTGCCTATCTCTCCACAGCCCCTCCAGCATCTATTATTGTTTATTTTTTTCATCTTTGCCATTCTGACTGGTGTAAGGTGATATCTTAATGTGATTTTCATTTGCATTTCTCTGATTACTAGTGATTTAGAGCACTTTCTCATGTATTCATTGGCTTGATCAATGTCCTCTGGTGAGAAGTCTCTATTTAGCTCTTTGGCCCATTTATCAATTGGGCTGTTGGTGCTTTTGTAGTTGACATTTTTGAGGATTTTGTAGATTCTGGATATGAGACCCTTGTCTGAGGAATCATAGTCCATGATTCTCTCCATTTCTGTAGGAAACCTCTTGATTCTTTTGATTGTTTATTGCTTACTTTTGATGAAATACTAATTAAAATCACTAACTCATTACTCACTCTACCATAATGGCTAAAACAACATAAATACTGACATTATGGAATGCTAGTAAGGATACAGAGGAATTATCTCTCTCATGTATTGCTAATAAAATGTAAAAAATGACACAATCACCTTAGGAAAAAAATAAGGCAATTTCTGAAAGAGTTAAACATACACTTAACATATGATGTAGTACTTCCTTCTCTCCTCTCCATGATTCAATAAAACAAATTACTTATTGATTTCAGTCATTATGTCTTAGATTAGAGATTGGGATTAAGCAACTCTAATAACATGCTTTAGTTATTTCAAACAGGCATCTATCAAATATATGTAAGAAAAATGCTAGTTGCAGTAATAGAATTATTTACTCATTTTGACATAAGCCTGACACTTTAAAGTCAAAAAAATTCAATGGTTTCATTTCTATTTCTTTGTGGTCCTTTAGTTGTTTTCTTTTTTGGTTTTGGGTTTCACTCTTAGCTATTTGCCTGTAGCTTTACAACCATACACATGATGCCAAGATGAAGGAGAAAATTGTTTAAATAAACTTTCATAAGAATGAGAAAGTGTCCTTTCTGGGCAAACCCAGGAAATATCTCTTTGGGTCTCAATAGCTTATAGTAAGAAACAAAACCATGTCTCAGTTAGTGCCTACATGCAGGAACATTCCAAGTCTTTGCATCCTTAATCAGGATAATTCCGACTGCCTTATATTAATACCATAAACTGCATGTTTAAAAATAATGTGTAGAGTTGAAATAGATGTTGAGAAGAAAACTGCAGTGTCTACTATCCAACATGTAAATTCTTTCTCATGCATGATTTTGGAGGATATAATATCATCATACCAATCATGTTGGCTACATTTTTGAAGATTACAAAAAATATTTAAGCTTGTCCTGCAAGTGGATATAATATTAATTCTATTAAAATACTCCATTTGCTTAAAACAAGATAAGTAATGGCACATTAGAGAATGAATGTGAAACCTTCAATCAGTTGTGAATTCTGTTGAATCTGGGCTGTCTACCTAGGTAGCACTTAATGTTTCTGACAATTGAGATGTCATCTTTATGGTAATACATATAATATAATTTTCTGGAGTAAGTGCAATTTTCTGGCTGAGATATCTAACTAGAGTCATTATTGAAAGATTGCTTTGTAATAATAAGGCTCATTGGCAATTCATTGGTTTCTCTTTTCCTAAAGTCATAATGAATGTGCTTAGAGTCATTTATACCCAGGGTCACATTTTTCCCAGACTTCCCAGTTCTTCCATAAAGTTTAACAAAATACTTTTTCTTCTTCATTGACCTTATTTAGTGACCCAGGCTTCTGTGCTTTGTGATTCAATATCAGGACACAGATTTCCCATTGGATCAGATAACAAATAAAAGGAAAGTAGGCTTCAGCCAGGGAGCTTGGTGAACAAACCTGTCTTTACCAGCAGTACCTCCCAGGAGATTAACTACCTGCCTTATCTGTTCAGTCTGTCTGCTTTCTTCTGGATCTTGGCCAGTTGAGTCTTTTAATATTCTCTTTGTGACAGTGTCTGGGGACTAGTGACATTGGAACTGCTCTCTAAAGAGGCTTGCAAGTGATTGTGCGTGCACACACACACGCACACACAATTTTGAAATAAATTTTGAGTGAGGCTTGATATGAGGATGCATTTAGAACTGAAATCTTAGTGGTCTTGGAGTTGCTCCAAGGGAATCTTGGAAATGAGAATTTTGTCCAGTGACTCTCAACATTTCAGCTTGGCCATCTCACCTCCCAGGAAGGTGTTCCTCATCTTCCCTGCCAATTGTCTAATTTTTCACCTTGTCAATATTCCTTCAAAATCTCAATTCTGAACATAAAGTCTGTAAATTTAATGAATGGAATTATTTATGAGTTTCAGCATTATTTTTATGCTCATTATTCTAGTGATTTGAACATTTCTATATGGAACATTCTGGTACAATATTTCAAAAGATTTTAAAAAGTCAAATTTTAAGTTTGGATGGCTTCTTTCATTCAGGCTTGAATGTAAATGCCATGTAAAGTACTGTGGTGACTTAGATTCATGAGAATAAACATCTAAATGTGGAGATAATGGTATGAGAATTGATGTTACGTGGTATAATATAATACACATCTCTAAGAAATAGTTTCTCTTTCTTCCTTGATGCTTAGTATCTGTTTTACTGCACAATTACTACTTTTTAATTTTTGGCTAAACTTTAATGAACATTAGCAATTATATCATTTTTACCTTAAGGCAAACACCTGGATAAGCATTCTTTAGAACAGCTTTTAAAATTCCTTCTTTATGGTCAGAAAATGAAGAAACTCTTGAACCTGGCAGCTCCAATATTACTCTCTGCTTAAGGAAAATTAACAGTTACAGTATTCTTATAGCATTCCCCATAATTGTCTATTATAGACTGTAGGGTATTTTACATTTCTAAATTTATCCTAATGAGAAAGTAAATCTTTCAATGTAGGGAGTGAATCCTAGGAATGCCTATTTTCTCAGCTTTTACACAGTTCCTGAAAAACAGTAGGTACTTAACAAATGTTTGTTAAATGAATGAGTAAGCAAATTAGTAAATGAGCCTAACCCACAATCTGTATTTGCTGGAATCTGTGACCTGGAGCTTCATGAACAGAGGTAAAATGAACAATGCCTTTCAACATTTCTTGACAATCTGATTGGAACTGTCTGGGGGATAGGGGTAGAAGGGCTACAACTCTAAGAGAAAGTCGTGAGAAAGAAGGTGCTTCCACACTGCAGATCATTCTCATCTATATAAATGCTGTCTCTAAAACCAAACATCCAGGGATGAGAGGTGTGAGAGACTTCCTTGCATTCCACCTTTCCATTTAGCAAGTACCCTCCTATACTTGGTTGACTAGTTTCAGAGACAGTCTATTCAAAGTACTTTTGAACTTGGTGTCTGGATATCTGTAATGTGGACAGTTTATTTTCCAGATCCTGGCATTTTCAATCTGAATTAGTCTGAAGAGGATTAATAACATTTGAGGGTTGTGGGCTTTCCTAAAGCCAGGAATGCTTATTGAATTCTAACATTTTGGGAAACAGTACAAGGAGACCCTAAGCTCTTTCAGGGTTGAAGGGTCTGGTCAGTAGAGGACTGAATAACCAGAATGTCAGTTTGAGATTAATTTTTGCAGTATACCTGGGATTTCCATATGAAGTGTTTGTAGGATATATTATAACAAACCCCTTCATAGTTTTATAAGTTCAACATCTTTTAAGCAGTGCTATCACCTAGAGACCTCTGTGTAATAAATTACTATACCTACAGTGGCTCTTTCCAAGGGCACCAGAGGAAAGGATTAGTGTGGCTCTAGTAAATCTATTCTGTGTTGATGTAAAGTATGTTAATTTCTTCTACAGCTGTCTGGAGATGTTATTTATTGGGGGGTGTGTGCGTGTGTGGGATTGGACCCAAGTCCTTGTGCATAACAGGTGAACGCTCTATCACTGAGCTATATCCTCAGCCCTAGAACTGTTTATGGATTGTTTTTTCTGTTGTTGATTTTTAATCTTGCCACCATGCTATAGGGCAGACTTCTTTTCCCTTTACTTAGCTAAGTTCCCAATCAAGTTTTTGTTTTAACAAATAATGTAAAAATACTGAGAGTTTTTAAGTAATAAACAATCTATGTTCCAACTGAAAAGCAGAGTACTGAGAGAAGGAAAAGCAATGGTCAGATTAATAACATTGTGTTAGTCAGATTTTCATTGCTGTGACCAAAATATCCGACAAAAACAACTTATAGAAGATGGTTTATTTCAGAGGATTCAGTCCATGGTCAGCTGACTCCCCTGCTTTGGGTCTAAGGTGAGGTAGAATTTTATGGTGGAGGAAAGTTGATTAGCACTTGGCAACTAGGAAGGAGGGAGAGAGAGAAGAAAGCAACTAGGGACAAATATAGACTCTAAGTCCATACCCCAGTGACTTACTTCTTGTAGTCCTGCCAAACCTGCTTATTGTTTTTACCTCCTCACAGTAAATCTATTCAAATTATTAAGCCATCAAATAGATTAATCCACTGTTGAGGTCAGAGAGCTCATCATCCAGTCTTTTTTATCTCTTAACATTGGTTGTCACATGAACTTTTGAAGGAACATTCCAGATCTAAAGAACACATATATACTTATCTAATGAGAAAACAACATGAAAAAGTGAAAAGGGAAAATATGATACTTAGTAGGAAACAAAACCAGTCATATAAATGTGGTATGTTTATATTTAATATACTAAAATTTAATATACTAAAATTTAATTTACAAATAGGAATAAATCATTTGTGAACTTAATTTAAAAGCAGTTATATGAAATTATATCTGAAAGCCTTCACTCATGTGTTTTAGAATCTCAGTCCATTGAAATTTTCAAGAGGAACCACTTATTAAAATTTGATATGCATTCTTCCCTGTCTTTCCTTTATATATTTATACACACACAGATACAAAAGAAAACAAAGTAGGTGGACTTATATTTTTATTTGAAGCTTAAACAAATGAGGGCCATTTTTCAAAAAAAAAATATATATATAAAATGCCACATTTAAATTTGACACAATGGCAAACTATTTTTAAAGAACTTTTATGTTTATTGTTGAACATGCTATATCATTAATAGATTAAGCATGTTTGTGTCTTCTCCAATGTTATAATTTATTAAATAATAATTCAAAGGTTTACCACTTTCAGCAGTGGCAATACACAGAAAACTGTGGGTTGTCCAATAATCATAAGCTGGGAAATAAAAGTTATTTTATTCTAATCTTAATATCTTTAAGACTCAATACATATCACACTTCATATAATTATAAACACAGGTTGCATAAAGGCTAAGAAAAGGTTAAAAGGATTGAACTGAGAGCAAAGACAGAGAGCAGATGGATGCAGAGAGTCACTGTAGGTGGTCAGATAGGACTATGAACCAGCCAAAGAAGTTGTTCAGGATGCAGAGTAGTCAAAGCACAGGAGCTTACTTTAGGTCAAAGTCCAGTCATAGTGTCAGTGTGAAGTGAGCTTTGAGTGGGACTTGTGTGATCATCATGGGCAGGAAAAACTGCTGTCTGCTATATATAATTATTGTGCATTCTCCAAATTAAATGATTGCATAACTATTATTTGGCTTCTCAGGGGAGTAAAGAGTAAACTACATTATTGATTCCCTTCCTAAATCCCTCACTATCATCTTTCCCTTTTCCCCTTTTCTCTGCCCCCCCAACACATATTTACAGTTCACTTAGGTGAGTCTAATACTTGAGCTTGACTTTTCAACCAAGCCTGAGTTTTGCTCTAGCCTCCACAAATGGGGGAAAACATTTGACCTTTAAGTCTCTGGGTTTGGCTAATTTTGCTTAGCATAATTTCTTCCATTGCCATCCATTTACCTTCAAATGCTGTAATATCATTGCTTCTAATAGTTGAGTAGAACTCCATTGTACTACAACATTTGGATCCATTCATCCAGTGACAGGCATCTGGGTTGATTCCATAATTTAGCTATTATAAATTGAGCTGCTGTGAACATTGATTTTGCCGTACCACTGTAATGTGGTGATTCTACCTCTTCTGGAAAAATTCCCAGAAGAGGGATTGCTGAGTCCTACAGTGGATTCATCCCTAATGTTTTGAGGAGTCTCCACACTGCTTTCCAGAATGGCTATATAAGTCTGAAGTTCCAACAGTGTGATAATGTTCCTATCTCCCCACAACCTTTCTAACATCTGTTACTTTTTATATTCTTCATCTTTGCTAATCTGACTGGAGTGAGGTAGAATCTTAATGTGGTTTTGTGCAAATCTCTCAAGGGTTCCATATTTTTACCAGAGAACCTGCATAATGGGAGATAATCATGATCTGTGATTCCTCTGACAGGGGACTAATATCCAAAATTTATAAAGAACTCATAAAACTTTTAATATCAAAAATACAAACAGTACCTTTAATAAATGGGCCAGAGAGCTAAACTTCTCAACAGAGGAAGTCAAGGTAGCAAATGAATACATGAGAAAGTGTTCTAAATCACTACAGTATTTTAACTGCCTGACACACCTCTATAATAATTATTATTCTTGTATTTTATAGCATTTAATTGCTTTATTATTTTACAGAATTTATTTACTTTATTTTCTATAAAAATAATAGAAATATAATTTAATTTTGTCTCGATTGGTTAACATTTTAGAAATTCTAGATGATTACAGAATTTGAGTTTCACAAGTTGTTATGTATGTCTTGTGAATTAAACATTGTAAGAGGTGAAAACTTCTATCATTTCTATTACTTATGCACTGTAAGGTCTACATAAATTTCTGAAACACTAGATCTTGGTTACATAAGTAACAAATCTTGCTTCTACATTATTCATATACTTCGGTATAGTTACCACAGAACAATTCACATTCTGGGATTGCCTCTGGCTCTGCACTATTACATCTTGATACTGGAAGCTTTTCCTATATCAGACTGCTATCAGCAACTAAATTATATATGATTGCTAGTGTAAGCCATATAAATATATTTCATTAAAACCAAACAGATGTATCCTTAATTCAACTTCCAATTAACCACATCTCCAAAATGCCTAAATCCACTTCAGTTGTGCTGGAGAGATGTCTAAGTGGAAAGAGTTAATGGTCTAAACTGATGACAGAGATTCTTTCTTTAGAAATTTTTATGAAGGTTATGTCACCATGTGAATACACTGCCATGGCCACCTTCTTTGTCCTTGTAAGGTTTCATGCAAATACAGAGGCTATGAAGCTTAGGCTTCGTTGACTTCATGACATATCTACCTCTGCATACAAATAATCAAAGGGGATCCCAAAAGATTAGACATAGCTATAGATACAGACACATATTCACAGATAATTGTAAATATAGAAATAGTGATATAGGTAGATATGAATATACAGTAATTTTTAATTACAGATGAAACTGCCACATTAATAAGGAAATATTCAAAGTAAATGAACATTTACAATCATTATAAACTAGATACTAAAAACTATAAATACAAAATGCAATAGAGCAATTACTTATACACATCACAAAACATTTGGTTTTAGTCTTAGTAATATGTATTGTTAATTTATGTTTGCTTTTTGTGCTTAAAGATGTTGAAAACATATCTTCAAAACATAAATGAAATTCAACAATAATTATGTAATCTAGAGACAATTACTGTTTACATGACAGCATGCAGCTATCCAATGTTTTATATGTATAATATACACAGACTCCTATGATCATGTTTTCCATGTAGTTATGCTTTCACTACTTGCCACTTAAAAGTTCACTGGGATCTTTTTCTGAGCCATAAAATATTGTTAAAAAAGAAAAAGAATTTGTGTCTATATTGGCCAACAGTTTACTTGCTCATGTAAGTAGTTTCCAATTTTCTATATCACTACTTATGCAATTAGAATATTCTGGACCTACTGTTTGCTGAATACCTGTGTAGTCACTGACATCTGTGTACATAGAAGTTTGGCCACATTTTGCTTATTTTTGCAGGATAAATTAATAGAATTAAAATTATGAGCCAAAGGTCATCTGGGTGTTTTAGACGTTTGATATGATATTCCTCTACAGAGGTAAAAATTTATACTTGCATAGGGATGTATAAACACCTGTCCTTACTTTGATAATTTTATCAAGAAAAATATGACATAGAAATACTCACTATTGAATCACCAGTGAGGTTAACTTCTTTCAGATGTTTAATAGCAACTGGGATTTCTCCATGAGCAGCCCAACTGTTTTATTTACTTTTCTATTGGAACCCCAGGAATTCTTGAAAAATTTATATATTTTAAAATAGTTGAGAAAAACAAAGAAAATGATGCAGTATCATCATAGGAAATGACGGTCCTATTGTGGGTATCCATAGGTATGTCAATATATACATAGGAGAAAGCATGATATTATTTGAACTGAGAAGGAAGAATGTTTGGGTAACATATAGAGTGAAGAAACCCTATGAATATACCAACAAAATTATTTTAAGCTAAGTAAAGCTTATCCTAAAATATGCATTAAACAATTTAATAATAGGAAAATTCTGAAAAATAATGATTATTGTTATCACATGATAAAACTTATAATACTACAATAAATCTTGACGAGTATGAATGATACATGATTATACTGAGTATATTTAAATTGCAACAGTATAAAGTCTGGACATGTACCCCAAAATATATTAGTATTTTCTATGTGGTGTTAGGTAGCATTGCAAAACCATGGAGAAAAGATGTACTTCATGTTATATGCTGTTAGGATAACTGGGTTGTTTTCTAGAAAATGAAAATAAAATAGGATCCCTTTTTCTTAAACAAAATAAATCCCATATGAGTCAAAGACAGAAGCATAAAATTGAGACCATAAGGCATTAAAAGTGAATGCTGGGGCTGGAGAAGTGGCTCAGGGGTTGGAGCACTTTCCTGACATGCAAGAGGACCTGGGTTTGAACTCCAACAACACATACCTAAGTGTTGCAAAACAAGATGAAAAAACAAATGAATTTCCTCCTCTCTCTCAAAGTTAAAAAAAAATTAATGCTTATAATATTTTTTATAAATTGTGAACAGAGAATTTTAAGTGAAGTCATAATAGGAAAGATTATAATTTAAATTAAAAACACAGAATAATTAAACATTTGGTTTTACTACTATCAAAAGCACTATACAGATTCAATGCAATCCCCATTAAAATACTTATGACATTCTTCATAGAATTAGGGGAAAAAAATTCTTAAATTCATTTTGAAGAATAAGAGACCCAGAATAACCAAAGCCATATTAAGCAAGAAAAGAAGCAGGAGGTATCACAATCGCTGATCTGAAATTACTTTACAGAGCTGCAGTGACAAAAACAGCATTGAATTGGCATCAAAATAGACACAAAGACCAATGGAATGGAATATAATAGAATATAGTGACAAAACTACAAACCTATAGTCATCTAATATTTGACAGAGGTGTCAACATTATATCTTGGAGAAAAGACAACCTTTTCATTAAATGGTTCTGGGAAAAATGATAGATATATGTAGAAAAATGAAATTAGATCCTTATTATTCACCTTGAACAATATTCAAAATGGATCAAAAATTTCAGAATTTGGTAAGTTAAAAGAAAACAAGGTCAACGCTCCATAGGAGCTGGCACCAACTTCCTTAACAAGACCCCCAAAGTGCAAGAAGAAGTGAAATCAAGAATCAATAAGCACCATGCTGTTAATCTTCTACACAGCAAAGAAAACAATTAAGGCTGTGTAAAGAGAGCCTACAGAATGTGAGAAAGTCTTAGCTAGTTACCCCTCTGATAGAAGACTTATAAAGAAGTCTAAAAACTTAACACCAGAAAAACAACCCTATCAATAAATGAACAAAATAACTAAATAGAAATTTCTCAATAGAAGAAACACAAAAGGTCAATAAATGTATGAAAAAAATGTTCAACATGTCTAGCAATCAGGGAAAGGCAAATCAAAACTAAATTAAGATTTCATTTCACTCCAGTCAGAATGGCAAAGATCAAGTTTATGCACAAAAATTAATACTGATGAGGTTGTGGGGAGAAAGGAACACTCGTACATTGTTGGGGGTGGACTGAAAACTAGCACAACCACTTGGAGAGCAATATGGAGATTCCTCAAAAAACTAGGGATGGTGTCACCGTTTGACCCAGCTATCCCACTCCTAGGTTTTTTTCCCAAAATATCTAAAATTGGCATACTATAGTGACACAGCCACATCAATGTTTATAGCAGCACAATTCAAAATACCTAAATTACTGAAGCAACCCAGATGCCTATCATTAGATGAATGGCTTAAGAAATTGTGGCATATATCATACAATTGAGTTCTACTTGGCTATTAAAAAGAATGGCATTATGACATCGCTGATAAATAGATGGAAATGGAGATTACCATGCAAAATGAAATTAGCCAAACTCAAATTCAAAGATCAAATGTTTGCTCTTATATGTGAAATCTAGAGTAAAATAAAAGAAAGTGGGAGAAAAAGAAGGAAAGAATAAGATTCATAAAGAACCAATTGATACAAATAGACAAGCAAAAAGAAGTAAAGGAAAAAGAATGGAAGAGGAGAGGAGGAACAAGAGGGAAAAGGGGGAGTCATGAACTGAAATTGATTTTCATGTGTGTACAAGTTTGTCAGGAGGAACCCAACTGGTATGTACAACCAAAAAGCTCTAATAAAAAAAAAAAATCAAAGATCAGCAGAGGAAAGCGACCAAGGGTTAGAAGGTAGGGAGGGTGGAAATGCTGAGGATTGGTATTGGTCAATATTGTGTATATGTATGAATACATAACAAATCCCATCAGTATGAAAATATAGTGCATCAATAAAAATATGGGGAAAAAAGATTTAGGATAAATTATTTTTACAATGTTTTAACTTGCTACTAATATAATTTGTGATGCATCATTTACCAGTTGATCCCTAAATTACTCTTATCTTTGAAGTTTTCTTTAAATAAAAAATTGACCTTAAAAAAGAATGTTTAAAAATTGCATCGAAAGAAAAACCATCACAAAGGCAAATGATAAAAGGTCAAACATATTAGCAATTCTTATAAAAATTGTATATAAGATTCTTTGAATCAGAAAATAAAGGACCTATAACCCAACAGAATAAAAGCACAGAGTTCACAGAAAAGTAAGTTAAAATATTCTGTAAACTTGATGAGGATAAATTGTTAAAAAGAGAAATGTAAATTTCATTTCCTAAAATTATAATCTCCCTCTTTCATGTATTGACTTTCTACCTCTCAAAAGATGACCGGAAACCCCTGATTAAACAAAGCTATAATTATTCTACAGTAAAAACATGTCTTCAGATAGGAAAATTAAGAAAATATAGGAATTTGGGACTCAAGGTGTGTCCTTTTGAAATGAATCTTAATGAAGAATGAAGCTGTATCTAGACAAAGTTTCTACACAGTAATTTGGTCTGGGAAGATCGAAGCAAGGTGTGGATTTCAAAGTCAGTTTTGACAAATAAGTGGTCAGGTTGCTTCTCAGTCGTACTTTACAGAGACAGTTCTCACTTGAGGTTATTTTAATTTGGTCTTAGTATTCTTTAGCCTAGAAATAGGAAAGCATGTTGGTCCTGGCACTGTTTAATCCACGAAGGGGAAATTGTTCTGATTTTAGTTATCATAGTTCAGTGTTAAAAATGCCTTATTCAGCTTGCTTTCCTTTCACTTACAATCATCTCTGCCTCTGTCCCCTAATCATTTCTAATCTTAGTTCACTCTCAAGGTTCGTTTAATTCTGATTTCTCTTCACAATTTTCATCATCCCCTTTACCTCAGGAACACTTAAATAGTTTAGGACAGTAGGAACCCTTATGATGGAGGGGACTACATCTAGTTTCAGAAATTAACAGAGGGTTGTTAGTGGCCTTACATGTTGCCAATTCATTCTCTTTCCCTCTGACTACCCTTGCTAGTATGTTAGTCTTCTCTGGTATCTTTCTCTGTTTCCTGATTCTACTGATGGTAGTATTTTCCCTATATATAATATCTACACACTACATTCTACCTACCCCAAACTCATGCAGAAAAAAAAAATCAAATTTGCCAAAAAAGAGAATAAAATATTTCTAAATAGAGTCATGGGTTAAAGCACTCTGAGATGGCTTTTGATTTTTTAAAGATAATTTATAATCCATTAATGGATCCCCATTATCTACATTTACTTTCTTTAGAAGGGATGTATGAAACTAATTGGGAAAATTCCTTTTTATAAAAGGAAAATAATACAAAGGTTTGATCATTGCTATTATTTACACATATGAAATTATCACACCATGCACCATAAATAAGTACAATTAGGATGTTTCAATTAAAGTTTTTAAAATTAAAAATTGATACAAAAACAATATAAAAAATTCTGAAGATATGTGACAGAAAAATAAAAAATATACAAAAATAAAAACCATTGGGGAGAGTGAGGGGGAGAGAATAGGGAGGGATATAAGGGGTAATTCTGGTTTAAGAGTATATGCATATCATATTGTTACTTTAAATGCATTTATGATCATATAAATAAAAACTTTTCCCTGAAACTGTACCAAGATTGTATTAAGGCAGAGAAAAATATCGTTAGAATGGTTTTATTTAAACATTCTCTAGGAAGGGGTAAAGGGAAAGAAGTGGAGAACAATTTCTTCATCCTTATTGTTCTTATATCCTCTTCATGCTTCTCCTTTTTAAAATTTTGAATATGTTCAAACCATGGAAGAAATGATGCAATGGGCATTTAGATGTACCTCACTTATATTCAACAGTTTAAACATTTTTGTTCCATGTTTAATATTTTAGCATATTTTCCTAAAAATAATTAGATTCTCCTACATAATCATAACCTTATCACCATGGCCACTGCATTAATGATTAGTGTGGACAGAGGTGTGGTATAGAATTTGGCTCATATTTCTTTTCTTCATGTAAGATATCACTAAAGGATATAATATTTTACATTTACAAAAAGAATAATCAGAGTACTTCATATTTTCTCTGCTAATAAAGTGTGAAAATATTTTGCAAATGATTTTGATCTTTATATTTAGTTTTAAAAAGCAAAAGATACATTTTCCTTCCCATTATTTTTCCATTTCTCATTCTCAGTTCCAGAAATCAGTGAGATTTGAGCATAACCCTGCCTTTCTCCCATTCTCAGGGATCATTGCTAGGATGACTCTAGGTCATAGAGATGAGACTGTAAGTTTCATAGAAGATGCTAACAGACCTGCCAAAACTACTGTGAAGGAGTTTTATTGAGGTATCAGGGACAACAGAAAATAGCCACATCTGAGTTAGCAAGTAAATAAAATAAAAGAAAGGGATTGAAAAATAATATCAAATGCTCTTGAGAAGTCAAGTAAAATGAGAACTGAGAATTGATTTTTGGAACACTGGAAATCTTTCGTGACTTCGACACAAAAAGTAATAGTTGAGTGGTAGGGAGAATAGAGGAGTGGATTTAGTTTAAAAGGGGGAAACACAGAGTAATTGTAGGTAGAAAGTGTGGACAACTGTGTTAAGATGTTTCATAAAGAAAAAATCCAAGGTAGTAAGTAAAAATCAAGTGAGTATGTGTCAATGCAGAGTTTTTACATGAGAGAAATTACATAACATTTCTGTGCTGATGGGAATGACCAAGAGAGGAGGAAACTGATGATGTGGAAAAGAGAGCTCATTTTCTGGAATAAGTCCCTGACCTGGTAAGGGTGGGTGCAATTGTACAAATATATAGGTAGATATATAGGGAGAGAGAGAATCATTTATACTGCAATCTGATTACTTTCTCTAGCTTGCTTTTCCAAAATAATTCCAATATTAGGAAGTGAAAATATATTTTTTAACTAGCTTATCCTTAATAAAAGGCTGGAAGCTGGGTACACAGACACCAGTACAGATTTCTTGCTTAATATGGTGGTAAAATACTATTCATATTCTCTCCATGTTGTTTCTGTGTTCTTATGAATAGAAACAAGTCATTAGTTAAGAGTGAATAATGGAATGGGTTATGTTTAAGTCAGCTTGATTGCTTCTGAAACTGAAAGGCCTGACAAAAATCGTTTTAGGAGTAAAAGTTTATTTAGGAGCTCATAGTTTCAGAGGTCTTAGTCCATAGAAGGCCAGCTCCATTGCTCAGGGCTCTTGTGACATCAATCAGAAGAATGTGGCAGAGGTAATCAGGTCAAGGTATTGTCAGGAAATAGAAAAAGCGAGACAAAAGAGAGAGAAAGATTCAACACCAGCACTAGGTACAAAATATATACCCCAAAGTCATATTTCCAGTGACCCACCTCCAGTCTCCAGTTAGCACTTAATCCCTATTAGGGGATTAATTTACTGATTGAGTTAAGGCTTTCATAACCAAATCATTTCACCTCAACCTCCTGATTGGTCTCACACAAACTTTTGGGAGATACATTTCATCTAAACTATAACAATGTGTAAAAGATGTGAAGAGTAGAATATATGAATTAATCTTCTAAGAGGGTGAATATGTGAATTAGGGAGAGGGAAAGAGTTTGAGTTTGTAATAGCATTTTAACTATGAAACCTATTAAGAAAGAAAAGCCATCTATAAGGGCTGCAGAAACTTTAGCAATCTGAGGAAGCTGGTGAGAAGAGTTCTGTTCTTGGAGGAAGGAAGAATGGGGTTGGGATGAGCTACAGGGAAAATGTGCCCTTAGGGCTCCCATTTTGCTTGGAGATAATGTTTGATCAGGAATAAGTTTTTTTTATTTAATTTTTAGTGAGGAATTATGTTGTTGTACAATCATAAATGCATGTACAATAAAAATATGATCTGTGCCTCCTAATCCCCTGTCTCTCCATTCCCCCTGCCCCATTCCCCCTCCCCTCCCCATTTGTGGTTCCCTTATATTATGTGTTGGTATGCCTTTGCTGGGCTTAATGCATGAGTTTGAGAACTTTTCATCCAAGCCTGGGTTTTGCTCTAGGCTGCACATGAGGGAAAACATTCAACCCTTGAGTTTCTGGGTTTTGTTTTGATAATCTGTCTCTTGGTGATAGAGGGGTATTAAAGTCTTCTAGTATTATTGTGATAGGGGTCATAAGTGGTTTTATCTCATGTAGTATTTTTTCCACATACCTGGAAGTGTTGGTATTTAGAGCATAGATATTTACTATAATTATATATTCTTCATGTATTATTCCATTTTTATGATGTAGTGACCTTAATTATCACTTCTGATTAAATTTTGGTTGAAATCTACTTTGTCAGCTTGCTTTTTTGTGATGTAAGCCTTAGAGAGTTTTTTCCCATCCTTTCACCCTCCATCTGTGGATATATTTGGCTACAATGTGGGTCTCCTGTAAACAGCATATTGTTGGATTATGTTTTTTGATCCAATCTGCTAATCTGTGTATTTTGATTGGTGCATTTTGACCCTTTTAGGATAGTTATGGTGTTGTGGTTCATAGTTTTATTAGTGAGCTCTGTATTGTCTCGGTTGTCTTTTGACAGTGTGTACTTTTATTGAATTTTCTCTGTTGGATTCTGAGGATTGTTTGCTTGTTTTTCTCCCTAGATTTTATCTTTGAGAATAATTTGGTTTTTATAGTGTTTTTTTAATTCAGAAATTTATTTGTTGAACAATCACACAATCTTTTAACAAAATAATATAATATGTATATATAGATTCTGAAGATTAGATTTACCCCAAGAATGCCCCTTATCCCTCCCCTCCTTTTCCCAAAACATCTCTAAAAATGTATTAGTTTGTATAACATTACACCTTATCCAGATTTAACACATGATAATAGACCTTCTTTCTCAATGGCAAGGGTCTAGTTCCAGCCTCCACAGATGAGTGAAGACATTTGACCCTTGGTTTTCTGGGTTATGCTGATTTCACTCAGCATAATTTCTTCCATAGCCATCCATTTACCTTCAAAGGCTGCAATATCATTGTTTCTAATTGCTGTGTAATATTCCATGGTATATATGTACCACAGTTTTTGGATCCATTCATCCAGTGAGGGACATCTGGGTTGTTTCCATAATTTAGCTATTGTAAATTGAGCTGCTATGAACATAGATATTGCTGTGTCACTGTTATATGCTGATTCTAAATCCCCTGGAAAAATACCCAGGAAAGTAATAGCATGATCATATGGTGGGCTCATCCCTAGTTTTTTGAAGATTCTCCATATTGCTTTCCAGAGGGGCTGTACCAGTCTGCAGCTCCACCAACAGTGTAGTGTGTTAGTGTGCCTATCTCTCCACAGCCCCTCCAGCATCTATTATTGTTTATTTTCTTCATCTTTGCCATTCTGACTGGCATAAGGTGATATCTTAATGTGGTTTTCATTTGCATTTCTCTGATTACTAGTGATTTAGAGCACTTCCTCATGTATTCATTGGCTAGATCAATGTCCTCTGTTGAAAAGTTTCTGTTTAGCTCTTTGGCCCATTTATTAATTGGGCTGTTAGTGTTTTCGTGAATGAGATTTTTGAGGATTTTGTAGATTCTGGATATGAGACCCTTGTCAGAGGAATCATAGCCCATGATTCTCTCCATTTCTGTAGGAAACCTCTTGACTCTTTTGATTGTTTCTTTGGCAGTACAAAAGCTTTTTAGCTTTATGGTATCCCGTTCACTGATTTTTTACTTTACTTCCTTCACTTTTGGAGACATGATGAGAAAGTTTTTGCCTACTCCCAAATGCTGAAGTGTTGGGCCTAATTTGTCTTCCATCAGTTGCAAGGTAGCTATTTTAATTCCTAGCTCCTCGATCCATTTTGATTTGATTCTTATGCAAGGAGAAAGATATGGGTCTAATTTCAACTTTCGGCAAGTAGCTGTCCCATTTGTCCAGCACCATTTGTTGAAAAAGCTGTCTCTCCTCCATGTAATATTTTGTCCCCCTTTGTCAAAAATCAGGCATTTAAAATTTTGAGGGTTTATTTCAGGGTCTTCTGTTCCATTGGTCTTCTTTCCATGCTGTCTTTATTACTACAACTGTATAGTATAGTTTTAGATCTGAAATGGCAAAACCACCTGTTTCATCTTTCTTGCTTAGTAATGTATTGGCAATTCTAGGTTTCTTATTGTTCCAAATGAATTTGAGAATTGCTTTTTCTATGTCTGTAAAGAATGACATTGGTATCTTTTTTTTTTTTTTTTTAAAGCGAGAGGGACAGTCAGAGAGACAGAGAAAGAGAGAAACAACTTTATTTAGTTTTCACATGGCCTTAGTTGCTCCAACACTTAGTTGTGTATGTGGTGCTGGGGTTTGAACCCAGGTCCTCATGCTTGCCAGGCAAGCGCCGAAACCGCTGAGCCACCGCTCCAGCCCCGACATTGGTATCTTAATAGATATTGCATTATAGCTATATAGAGCCTTTGGCAGAATGGCCATTTCTATTATATTAATTCTTCCTAACCAAGATCATGGGACGTCTTTCCATCTTCTTTGGTCATCTTGGATTTCATTCTTCAATGATTGATAATTTTCATTGTAGAGAGCTTTGATTTCCCTTGTAAGGTTAATTCCAAAGTACTTTATTTTTTTTCGAAGATATTGTAAGTGGGATTGATTTCCTGATTTCTTCATCAGTCCTATTATTATTAGTGTATAGGAAAGCTATTGATTTATTCATGTTGATCTTGTATCCTGCCACTTTGCTAAATCTGTTTATAAGTTCAAGCAGTTTACTGATGGAGTTTTTTGGATCTTCCAGATACAGGATCATGTCAGCAAAAAAGGAGAGTTTGACTTCCTTTCTTTCTATTTTTATCCCTTTGTTTTCTTTCTCTTGCCTAATTGCTCCAGGTAGGGTCTCAAAAACAATATTGAATAAAAGTGGTGAAAGCAGACAGTCTTGTCTTGTTCCTGATTTTAGTGGAAATGCTTTGAGAATAATTTGCAATGATAGTTTTCTTTTCATGAATTCTGCAAGTTTGATGTTACCATGTTTTTCTGAGTATAGCATTCTTACTGCAGATTGTGACCATTCCAGGATCTTCTTGCTTCTAGGATCTGAGTTGAAAAGTAAGTGATAATCCTTATTGGTTTGCCTTTGAATGTAATTTGGCATTTCTCTCTTTCAGGTTTTAATATTCTTGATTTGCCTGTTTTATGTTTGGCATATGATGTGTGTTGGTGAGCCTCTCTTTTGATTAGGCCTATTGGCTCTCCTATATGCTTCTTGGATCTACTTATCTGACTTTAATATAGGAAAAACTTTCTTTAACTATTTCCTTGAGAATGTTCTTTGTGCCATTCATTTGCATCTTGATGTCTTCTTGTATCCCAATTACTCTTAAATTGTTTGTTCGATTTCATCTGGAACATTGAAAATTATGCTCATGCTCTGTGACTTTTCTTTTTTGTCATCCATGCACAATCTTACTCACCCTATCCTCATTGTCAGAAGTTCTTTCTTCAAGAGGCGAGGTTTTTGCTTTCAGTAGAAATTAGTCTGTTATTAAATTCTTCCATCATTCTTCTGATGTGATTGAAGATTTTAGCTCCTTTTTACTTCCTTTTTCAGTATGTCTACTTGGGAATAGAGTTTTCATCTCTTGAATTTTCTCACTTAGTCCCTTAATTAAATATTCTTTTAGTTCATTGTTCTTTGTAGTAATCATATCAGTGATAATTTTTTTTCTGGGTTTTCATCCCACTCCCTGTCCATGAACTCCTTGGAGAGCTTGTGGGGGAGTAGTGGGTTCAAGGTGAATCTTTTCTTGTTTTATTTCTCATTTTTGAAGAGCTTCTTCTGTATCTTTGAAGTGAGGTTCCCTGGGAGAAGCAAAGAAGTTCTCTAGGTACTTATTCCTTACAGGTCAAAGGGTCAGCTCAGACACCACTCCTTTGATGACCACCTTCTTCCAGAAAGAATCTTCTGCATGAAGTTTTCTTTTGGTGCACATTTTGGACCTAGGATCCATGGTGTGGATCTGGAAACTGCTAGGGGTGCAGGACCACCCTCTGGATTATTGGAGTGTAGTGGCAGGGGTGCATTGATGGGTCCTGGGGTCTGGAATGCATTGCTGGGCTGAAATAGGCATGTCTGCATGCTGCAATGGTACCTGAGATCCTTGGTAGCAAGGACAGGCCCAATATATTTTGACCTGGTGGGTATGCACTGCACCTGAGTGGCTTCAGACAGGGGTTTTTTGGGTTTCCTGGGATTCTGCTGGCCAGAGATGAAAGACCTGAGCCCATGTGGTATGTGCCAGAAATCAGTTTTGTGAGAAACGGAAAACAGCAGAATAAGAGACCTTTCCTGGAGAATGCCAGTGAGACAACACTGATATTTTCAATACAATTTTGGGAGTTGAATTCTTTTGTTAGGTTTTTGGGTTGTTTGTATATATTTCCTACTATCTAATAAGTGAGTCTGGAATCTTAGTACCTGGTGGTTAATGATTACCCTCCTTTTAGACTCGTAATGGGAGTGAAGAAGGACTTGCTTATTTTGTGATTAAGGTATATATGGTAATTTTTATTGAGATAAATTTATTTAGAAACCCAAAATGAATGTCTGAGCTCATGTAAATTATTTAATATAGTCTCCTTTCCTCCTCAGTATGATTTATTTTCCCAGGGAATTTGTAGCATTTTCCCCTGCCATATAATAGCTTTCATTCTATGTCTTCCCGATTGTATACATATCTAAATAGTTCAGTATGTTTTATTGTAGGAATTCAAAAAACTGACTGTGAGCCTAAAATTTGAGGTTGTTATGCAGTTTGACAAAAATAGACATTAACTTCTTAAACATGGACATGAGAATCTTGGCACAAGAAGAACTGACCCTATCAGTAGTTTTTTTAAGTTACATAAAGAATCCCTCTTTATGGAAAACTCTAGTCACATCAGTTAAGAAAGCCATAGTTATGTAAGGAAATTACAAAAATTCAGAGACTTTACACAATAGAAATTCATTTCTTTCTCACTTAGTAGTCTTGGCATGTTGTTAAGTTGTGTTGGCTCTTCTTCATATGCTTATTCAGGGACCCATTCCATATTGTAATTTTGCCATCCCCTTAGGACTTATTATCTTTACTATCCCACTTGAGAATATAGAAAAAGCCTAGAAGAGTCCATGAGAGATTTTAAAATGCCAGTCACTCAAGTCACTTTTAATAATTGTATGCGTTGGCAAGAACTCGGTCACATGGCTATTCCTAACTACAGAAGAATATGGAAATTACAGCAGTGTTTCCAAAAGGAAACTAATATAATTTTTGTAATACTCATGATGGAGAGAATGACCATGGCATGACAAAGACATTGATAGGATTCTGTTAGGAAGTCAGGTATAAGAGAGGCTATAAAGATTTCTGACTTTTAAAATTTAAAATTTTAACTGATAGAACTTTGCTCTTATGTCTTTCAGAAAGAGAACTGGTAGCATAAGAGAGCAGGTCTAAGTGAGAAATTTTTGGTTGATTCATTTTTATTTTTTAAAAAAGAGAGAATCAATTTTTATTTTATTTTTCCTGTGGTTTTCACTGCTCTGACACTTAGTTGTGTATGTGGTGCTCAGGTTTGAACCCATGTACTTGAGCATGCTAGGCAAGTGCTGTTACCAATGAACCACTGCTCCAGCCCCTTGTTGATTCATTTATACTCCTTGAATTTAGCGGTCCAGCAGAGAATTTATAGTACATCAGGAAATCCAAATTTATTTGGGTACTTGGCTATTCCAACTTTTTGACATCATACTTCTGGCAAGGCTTGTCCTCTTTGCCTTTAAAAGATAACAGACTTGATTGAAAACATTAATGATTATGTGTATATGTATAGAGCTATGCCTCATGGTGACTTTGTATACATTGTGTGCACACTCATTAGCATGTCTTGTCTTTTATTTTGAATAAAGATATTTATTAATCCACTCATGGACAGGTATGGTGGTACATGTCTGTAATTGTAGTGATGGGGGAGGCTGAGGCAAGTGGATTGCAAGTTCTAGGCCATTCTGGGAAACTTAGTAAAATTCCATCTAAAAAGAAAGAGAAAATAAATGATCCAGGGATGTAACTCAGTGGAGGACTGCCCCTGGGTTCAATCCCCAGTACCCAAATAACTAACTAAATAAAATAAATTTATTAATTTATTTTCATAGGAGCTCATGCTATGCCATTGCAACTTTAAATTCCTTAGCACAACTAAAATTTTAAATTCATATTAAATATTTCTAAATTTATACCTACAGTGCCACCTGGTTGGCCTGGTTATTCCCTTGCTGTCAGTAAGATAAATTCCCAGATTGTGCAAAAGGATGATAGACATTTTTCTATCTACCATTGATGTCTGAAGTACTTCCTTCTCCTAGGTGAAGGGCAGGAGTCCACTTAGCTTCAGAACTATCAGATAGAGAATTGTTAATAAGGATTTGGTCTAGACATATATAATCAATTAACATGATCAATATAAACTAAAATTTAAAATCTTGTGAAACACAAAGTAAATTTCTAAAATTTGGTAAAGGAAAGACTAGAATTTCCTGTTTCCTGTAAACTGAGATTTGATTCTGTGGTGCTGTAGATATAAATTTAGAAATATCATCTTTTGTCTCAAGAACTCAAATTCTAACAGTCTACTATTCAGTTTGCCTAGTGTTATTATGCTCAAGAACCTCAGTACCAAATTCTTCCACTGTTGGAGACTGCTTATCTTTCAGGCAATCAGCTTCATTTCTTTAGCTCTTGGATCACTTTAGAAAACTGAAGGGGAGGAATATTTGTTCTTGAGATTATGGTTCAAGCAAGAAAGAAAAAATTGAATATTATTAAGAATTAGGGTAGTAAAATTATTTTATTTAATTTACAGTGGAGTTTTTGCTTTTCCATCTTCTAGGTAGAGCTTGGCATTTGTCATAGCTATGTTCAAGGAGGTTCTCCATGCTAAGAGGACAACTCAAGACCTCATTCAGAGAAACTCCAGGAATACTTTTATTAGCTAGGCCAAAATAGTTACAGAAATAAACAGCATATTAGATAATGCCTACCCCACCCCTCAAATTGTTAATGGGAATTTATATTTATGAGAGTGATTAGGAATTTTTCTCATTCTAAATTGGAATTTTTCCCTTCATGTAAGGAAAATTATCATCCTTTTAAGTTGTGCTTCCCATTGCTATGAAATCAGAGGACAAATCTCAAAGAAGATTCTACAAGTAGAAAAACACTGTTAGGGCAGATTGAAAACTGCATTTAAGGGAGAAGTTGAAGTTTCACAACCTGATTGTGAAACAGAGATTATATGAAGAAGAACAAAGTGTTTCAAGAAGGCAGGTTGGATATTCAGAAATATTTGACCCTTGCAGCAGTATCATTTTGTGGCTAAATATATGTTTAGTAAAGTATAAAATATACTAAAAGTATCAGGATTCTTACAGTGTTAACTGAAATATTTTTTTGGAGAACAAAGCAATTTTACTAAAACAATATGAAAGATGTTTAGATAAAGAGTTGGAGGGATTGTGAAGGCAAAGGTAATCTCCACTTAACCTTTCCTTAGTTTGTCCCTCTCTGTCAGACTGCTGCTTTGAAGCCAGCCCTTGCGTAGATGAAATGAAATCCTGCTTCATGAATGCCAACATTTCCTATATATTACAGGTTATTCTGCAGAATACGTATGCAGGTTAGATACATAGGAAGGCTTTTAAGGAAGGGATCGGATCTATTGAATTTCATGTAGTTCATCCAAGGCTTTTTATGATGCTTTCTGCCTTCATGAATAAATTCAGATAAAATGAAGGAGAATCAGGACTGCTTAGTGGTCACATTATCAATTGGCTGCTTATTGAAAGCAGTAACCTTGAACCTTTCTTGATGGAATGGAAAAATAAATGACTTATCTCATCTCCCAACCTCATTAATCTTTCGTGGGAGAGGTTTCACCAAGTGCACTTCAGGAAGAGATTATTCGTAGAAGAGGGAGACAAGAGATAGTTTGAATCTAATATTTTCTGGGCCTTTCTACACTTTGTGAATAACTCAGTCCTTCAAGACAATACTCAGAGACAGTGATTCATGAAGGCAAGTTGTCTCATGCAAAGACTCATGGCTGTAAAGAGGAGTATCGGAATGGGCTAGTGAATTATATACTGATTTCTTAAAAACTCTGAATTCAAATACTCAGACTGTACTGGACAACTCTAGTGAGCACATGACCAGTTGACTTCATAATTTATCAGTGCTCTGATGTAGTGAATAGATATCTGTTGTGTTTGCTGGTTGCTAGCATTTTCCCAGGCATTTCTAGGTGTCTTAATTTGCCCTGACATCTCAAGGAGTTGGGAAAAATGACAATATTGATGGCTTCATGCAAGGTCTTCTGCCATCTTTTCTCTGTTGGAGGGCAAAGGAATCTTCACTTAACAGATGTCACATGCACCCTATACAATCAGTTTGTGGTACTTTTTCTACATCTAACGGGTGTTTTTCTGGTTTCATTTCCCATTTCTGAGTTTCATGCTAATATCTTTTATTTGGACTCTTCCTCCCTATCTGATCTCTTCATTTGGTGGTTTGTCTTACATGTATCATTATGCCTTTAGATATTTTTATTACAGCTGGAATTTTTGAAACTGAAAGATTGCTGATAGTGCTCAAGCTTCTTTGTGCTCACTTCTCTGACCCACTTTTTCTCTTCTTAGTAGATTTTGTCTTGAACTTTCCATTTATCATCATTCCATCTATGATGTATATAAATAATAAATACAAATATATGTAGACAGTTATATGGCTTTGTCTTGTAGATTTACTGAATGCATTGCTGGGCAGTTTACTTTTTGATTTTGGAATTATGCGATTGTCATTTGTCTATATTAACATGTAATTTTGTTTTAATTTTTGTGATTAGTATCTCTACACTACAATTTATTTGTCCATTCTTCTGTTAATGGATGTTTGAAAACATTTTTGTTATTATAAATCAAAATGGCAATTAAACTCTTATAATGAGTTTCCTTGTGCAGATGTATAAGAGTTATCTGAATTTCATGTCCAGAAGTAAAATTGATTTGTTGGAAACATATGCACATTTGTGTGCATTTACTTTGTAGAATTGCTTTGTTGATTGTATGTATATACATTTATGCACACTTGCTATGCATGTTGTTGTCAAATGCTCTGTGGTATTTGTGTTATGTTTGTACCAATTTATGAACAGATAAGCATTTAAAAAGGGTTTCCATTTCTCCACAGCTTCTCCAAATAGTTTTTTATTAGACTTAAAGACTTGCTAGTCAGTGAACAGAAATTAGTCATATGTAACTATGTAAATATAATTATTCAATTTTACACACATGTGTATGTGTATGTATGTGATTATGTGTGTATATGTATGAGAAATATCACATCTGTGCTCATAAAAAGTGAGATTTTTTCTGTGAGTTTTCATGTGAATGGATTCTTCTCAAACATGTTTTGAAATTTTCTAATAGATTTTTTTTCCCATGTTTCTTATTGATTTTAGGAGTCTTTTATAAATTCTAAATGCTAATCATTTGAGTTATATGCTGACAATTATCTTTACACAGACCAAGGCTTTGTCTTTGATTTTTTTATAATGTCATTTGCAGACTATATGTTTCAAGCTTTAAAGCAGTAAAATCTACCAATCTTTTTCCCCCTGTAGAATTTATGATCTTTTTATTTTGCTTTAAGAAGTTTTTCTATCCAAAAGTCATAAAAATATGCTATTACGTTTCTTCACAACGTTGTAAAGTTTGACTTTACACATTTAACTTTTTAATTCACTGAAATTCATTTTTTTCTGTTATTGGAGATTAAATCTAGGACTATTTATTTTCATATGGAAACAAACTGTCCCATGACAATGAAATGAAATAGATTCATCTTTTCCACATGACTTGTAATGCCACCTGTGCCACATTCTAACTTTTGTCACTTCTTCACACATTGAATTTTTGTTAATGCATGGGTCTATTTCTAGGCTCCCCCATGTGTTCTAGAATTCCTCCCTATAGCAGTTCCATGTTCTCTTAATTAACATAGCTTGTAGTATAAGCTTTGAAATCTGTGGACAGTTGCCTACACTTTGCTCCTCAATTTCAGAATTATTTTGACTATTTTCTTTCTTTTATGCTTCTTTACTAATTTAAAGATCTATTTCTAAGTTCCATCAATAATTATTTGTAG
Organism: Aplodontia rufa; assembly: GCA_004027875.1. Classification (NCBI taxonomy): domain Eukaryota; kingdom Metazoa; phylum Chordata; class Mammalia; order Rodentia; family Aplodontiidae; genus Aplodontia; species Aplodontia rufa. The sequence continues at coordinate 22,761 of PVKS010014573.1, read as the reverse complement.
TCTTTTTAAAATCTCAGTTTTATTTCTAGGTTAATTTTGGGCAACTGTATAATCTTTTATGTATATTTCTCCAGTTTTCCAAGTTTCTTTCTATCCTTCTACAATCCTATACTGTTTCTAGGAAATGGCTTTGGTGCATTTTATTAGACATGTTCCAAGGTACATTAGAGTTTTTGTTGATACTGAGAATGATATCATTTTCTGTTTTAGTTTTTATCTGTTACTTGGCTATAAGAATGTCATACTTTTGTAGTTGATTTTGCACACCACTGAAATTTATTTATTATATTTCCCCATATTAACTTAGATTTTCAACCTTACCTATAAAGAAAGAAATATTTCTGTTCCTGTACTGTTTTTGCTATTGAGAAGAAATTAAATCAACCAACATTTTATTTTCTCCCTCATTTGGAAGACAGTAGTCTTTATGATTTATCACAAAATATATTCACAAATTTTTAAAATTAGAAAACACATCAGGTTAAAAAAAAGTTCCCATCTGTTCCTTATTTGCCAAGAATTTTCATCATAAATTAATGTTGAGATGAGATAAATATAGCTATTATTTTTATATTGTGCCATTTATAAAATAAATTTCAGTGTATTCAAAATGTAAATATTTTTCTTTCTATCACAATTTTAACTCTAATTTTGAGACAATTGCACCTTTACATGCAGTTGTCAGAACAGTAAGAAATCCTAATATGGTTCACTCAGTTTACCCCAGTGGTGGTAGCTTGCATAATTATAGCACTAAATTACAACCAGGAAACTGATACTGATACAATTTACCCAACTTATTCATATTTCATAAGTTTTGTATACACTCTCATTTGTGGATATTTAATTCGATGAAGTTTTAGTATGCATGTATATTTACATAGTCAAAACACCACAGTCAAATACACAACAGTTCCATCACAAAAATCCTTCATGTTATATAGTCCCAGCTCCCTCCATCCCTTCTTTCTAACTATTGGCAATTATAGAGATGAAGAAAAGATTAGTTGTTGCCACTTTTAAGAATATCTCACAAATGGAGTGATATAATGTGTGACCTTTCGAAATTGGCTTCTTTTTTACATTTTGAGATACCTGCAAATTATTGAGTGTGTCAATAGCTTATTCCATTTTATCACTGAACAGTATTCCATGGTACTGAAGTAACTTTTATAAACCATTCACCTGTTGGGGGGAATTTAGGTTATTTCTAGACTTTTGCTATTCTGTACAAAGCTGCTATGAACACTAGTCTAGAGGACATACCACCCTTAATAAGCCTGGTCTCTTCTGGTTTGGAAGCCAAGCAGATCTGGGATGCAGTAAGTGCTTTGAAATCAATATGTACTGGTATAAAAGAGCTCTAATCCTTTAGTTGGCATGTATGTTATTTACAGTTACCTCAGAGTAAATTTATTCACAAAATAAAGATTAAGTCATAAAGATATATTTTTGCATTTTATTTTCTCTTCAGATTATATTGCCACAGGACACAGCATATGCTGTTTATTTTAATAAAATTCTCTTAATGAGACAAATATAGTATTTTTGTAAAAGGACCCACCTAGATTTGAATCATATCAACACCATCTCCAGCACAGATGAAAATAATTCAATATATGACTTTGAGAGATTTCTCAAGTGATTTTAAAAGTTTCGTGTCTATATATGTTCCTTCAGAAGAATGTACTTATTGTCGGTATGTGCATTTTTAAACAACCTTTTTAAAATATTATCATATACATATTGCAAGATGATGTAACGTGGAAAATAGACTCCTGATACAGTTTAAAAACACATCTGGAATAATAGATTTTCAGAGAAAGGAAAAAGAGAGCAAGGAAAGGTAAAAGGACAAAAGTGGGATGTAGGGAACCCAAAATACTGGATAGAAAGCATCAGATGGAAGACCTCAGAAGGTGTCAGAAAATAAAAGCAGTACAGGAAAAAAATGGTAGGGCAGAGGGAGCAAACGCGTTATGCACTTCACCCAACATTGTTACCCTGGAAAATTAAAAAAAATTTATGGATAGGTTTTAAGTATGCGTGTAAAATAGCCAGCATTTTCTGTAATCTCAAGGGCAGGGCTGGAGTATTGCCACAAACACTGTCAGATGCAGCAGGTGCTGCAGTGTGGAAGCAGTTTGTGGGAGAGAAATGTGTAGGTGACAAATGTGTAGGAGAACCAGAGAATTACCCAAAACATAAATATAGAAAGATAAAATCAGAAGCAAAGACAACTCTAGCGAAAGAGGAGAGAAACAAGGGCCATACTGTTGAAATACTTTGTAGCCATGCTTTAAGGGAAGAACAGTTCTTTAGTAGATTGATCCAGAATAAAGGTGAGGAGCATGCTCATATAGTTTGAGGAAAGGAAAGATGCAACTGGCCTTAGAGGAACATGCTGGTATTCCCTACTTTTCACTTTATACAAATTTTAAGATCTGCCTTTATTACAAAAAAATTATATTCCACCCTATAAATAGGATGTTAAGTTAAAAATGCATCTCAGTTTAGAGGGTTTATTTAGGATTTACATTCCTCTCAGTATCTCATAATCATGATCATAATTTGGCTACATTTACATATTCATTTATAAAGGAATAAAATTTAGATAGGGCTATGGATTATACAAAAATGACCAAGGCACAGGTGGCCATCTAAGAGGCAAGATCTACAGGATGATGAATGCCCCCTATTTCATCACCCCAGTGCCATACCTGAAAGTGCAGCTTTTACATAACCCAGCTTTAGAGCATCATATGTGAATGTTAATAGTTTAGATACAAGTCAATAAAAAGAAAAAATGTGAGGCATCGTAGCATTAATTATGTGAATGGGATTTGAAAGTCTAGCAAAGATTTGTTTTGTTTACTATTGCATTCATAGTGCTTTAATAAGTGCACACTTAGTAATTAGTCTAAATATCCGTTGAATGCCTAGAAGTGGTAAATAAGTATGTTTGTACAATGGAATATTATGTAGTGGTAAAAATGAGTGACAGTTTCAATCCTTCCTATGATGTTACTAAGAGTGAATCTTAGTAACATCATAGGAAGGAGAAATATTTCAATAAGTATATAAAGGAAAGCAAGGTGATGGCAGATACCAAATTCAGGTTAAAGGGAAGCAGATGTATGAGTTGAAAGGGGGTCACTCTGAACTCTATGGCAAGAGTAGAATTATTGTTGAGGTGCTAGGCTCCATTTAGATAATGCTTAATGAATGCTTGTCATAATGTTACATAATGTTAGACATTTAATGATAGTGTGTTTCTATCTGAAGATTATTGGAACATCAATTGTTCAAATTATATAAATACATTGCATTTGTGTGTGAAAGAAATGAGAAAGAACTCAGCGCATAGACTGAGGCATACTGAAAACCAGCTGCCCACATCATGGTGCTTACCTCTGGTTAAGAGAATGAGAAACATGCCCCTCCACAACTTTATACAGAGGAAAATATACAGTCCTTATAATTTGAGAGAGGAGTGGTATCTACCCAAAACCACAGAGTGAAGTCTTTTGTTAAAGAACAAATTATCTTCTGTCATTGAGACAAATGAGAACTGTCTTTTTGCCATGATTCTCTGGAGACTCAAGTGTTAAAGTAATGGCTAATCATTGGAAGTTACCAGAGTTATGAAGTTTTCAACATTGTTTTCGTGATTCTAATGTTATATTTTTATTTTGTTAAATCATTTGACTGTTTTATGTATCATGAATATTTTAATTTATGCTTTTAATGAAGAGGGATATATATGACAAAATAAAAGAAATGTGTTTAGAGAATTTAGTTTGCGAATAGAGAAATAATCACAAAGGGTAGCAAAAACAACTTGGATTAGCAGAAGAAATAATTCTCTTCAGTAACAGTGTGTTGGCTCTTTAACATTGATGAACAATAATCTCCAGAAAACAATATTGGCAACATATTGAGCAAGTAACATATTTAATTAAAGTACTCTCCCCCATAAAAGGAAAAAAGAAAAAAGAAATAGACCTCACCTTGACTGTATCTGTGTGTTTCATAATCACGTGATTCAGTCTGAGAGGATCAGCTTGAGGAAGCCTCTGAAATTTGTTACTAGATAGCATTATAATATTATTATGTGGGGGTTGGAGAGGTGACTCAGAGATAGAGTGCTTTCTGGGCATGCAGAAGGTTCCAGGTTTGATCCCTAGCACCATATACACAAAGGAAAAATAAAAACAAAAAATAATAAACTTTCTCTTTAAAATAAATGTTATGTGGACTTCTGGTTTCAAAAATATTAGCATGAAGAATTTCCTACTCCTTTCTGCATTCTAATATCACCACCCAAACAATAAAAAAGAAAAGAAACAAAAATTCAAAGTTAATCTTCAGTGATGTAGGAGTATATCAGTGGTCCTTGTAAATTCAGGTTTGGATGTTCAAAACGGAGTCAGACCTAAAACCGGCTGAGCAAAGCATTTGTATTAGGAATCAGCTCATGGGTGAGGTTCACTGGCCTGCCAGAGTGAGGGTAGGCTGGGGAAGTTGCAGCCCTGGCTGGGCAGTGACTTTATAGTCTGGGGTGAACAGGGGAAGGTTAGGGGCCTCGTACCCTTCAGAGATTAGCTGGGGACTCCACTGAGCATCTGGCAATTGTGAGATGCCATGGGGTTTATCTGCCAGCATCTGATTGGTTGTTCCTTCATGAGCACAGGTTGCCTGATGCCCTGCCCCCATCCAGCCACCTAACATCCTGACCTTTCTGGTGATATAGGGCCCCAATTTCTATCTGACTACTTCCTGCTGTTTGTGGGGCATCATGGGGAGGGGAAGGCTCAGGTGCTAGTTCATTAGTAGGGCTGCAGCTGTAAGGGTACAAGAGCATCTGGTTATATGTTACTCTAGCAACCTTGCTCATATGGTTTTGGGCGAACCTGAGGAGACAGGGAGCAGTCATTAGAAGGCGTCCTATTACTAGTATGGGAGTAAGGATGGGGGTCAGCCAGGTGACAAGTGTGGAGTTTAGCCATCCTGGACAAGTGACATTTGACTGTTGATGCCTAAGTTTCTCACTCAGATGTCTTAGGGTTTTGATGTTTTTCTCAACCAGCCTAGTTTCATTGATAGAGTAGCTGCATTCATCTTTTAGGAATAGACATGTTCCCCCTTTGTCCACTGTCAGATATATTGCTTGGCAGTTCAACAAGGAAACTTGGGCAATAGATGTTATTTGTCTTTGTAGGGAGGCCAGGGATGCAGCAGATGCCTCTTCTGCCTCTTGGAGTTGCTGTTTTAGCCTCTGGGTGGAAGTGACTGCATAACCAAGTCCTCCTGCCCTCAACCTGGAGGCAGCGAGTGAGGAGACTAGGGAGAGTCTGACCACCACTGGTAGGAAAAGGGCCCACTTTGTCTTAGGGAGAGGATCCTAAGCAAACCAGATTAATTCAGCTTCACTGTATATTGTCTGCTGTGGAACTAAAGCTGAGGGCACACAGAAAGCAAAGCGCATATTGAAGCTTGAGATTTTTGTCAAGGTGCCGTTACACCAGAAAAAGAATCCTGGTGGAGCAAACACTGAAGAAGAGATCTTTACAGCTCTGGTGCAGGGTACTGGCATTGAGGAAGTGTAACACTAAGAAAAGTTCTTTGAGGAGTTGTGAAAAGGGGGAACCCCCTCCAAAGGTGGAGAGGTGATCCCTTGAAGTGTTAAGGAAATGTTAAGGGGGGCATTAATAGGAATGGCAGTTGGGGTGTCTGGCCCAAACCTGCGCAGAGAAAGCAGTCTGAGATGATGTTGACCCTGGCTAAGTTGAGAAGTTGAAGATCTTAACATATCAGGGTGAGCCATGAGAAACGATCAGCTTTGGAATGGGTGGCTGTGTCAGTTTGATGTTGAAGTTCCTGCTTCTGTTCCTGAATGGTTATATAGACCTGAGGAAATACCTGCACGTAAGTTCTTCATATTTTGATTGAAGTTGAGGGAAGCTTGGCCCGTCTCCAAGAATGAAGTTTACCATTGACACTGGAAGCACATTTTGGGTCCCAAGGATCCTTTTTGAAAATTTATTTTTATTTTTTTCTTTATATTTATCTTTTTTTCTAAGGGTCCTTAATAGTCAATTTGGCATGTACTCAGTTCTCATAGCAAGGATTATCTAGGAAGCATTTCTCACACGAATTATAGGGGCATCCACCATAGGTGTCAGGCTATTGTTTACAAAGGTCCTTAGTCTGTTCCAATAGGAAGCGTAGCATAGCAACACAAAGGATGAGGATGGGACTTGACTAAATCCAATGATGTTAAGAGTGACCACACTATTGCAGCCAGTAGAAGAGCATTCATCCTGACCCAGAAACTGAGAGTAGGGGATCCCATCTTGCTGCCCTGTTCCCTGGACATAGAAATGCCACCCATAGGATGGGGGAGAGGCCTGAGAGAGGTTAATGAGTAGTAGGACAAATAGGGGTTGGTGAGAGATGTTGAGTGTAGTGGGCCCCAGCCTGATAGAAGTCCAGGACTGGGCGTCTAGGAAGGGTGCTTTTTTAAGAAGACATGGTACCAAGGGGAGTGGCCCAAGAGTTTGGCTGATGTTGAGGTGGTAAGTATAACTGTATGGGGTCCATACAGCAAGGTTGCAGTGATTGAGGATGTAGTTCCTGAAGCAAAACCATGTCACCCAGTTGAAGAGAGACAGTGGCAGATTTGAGTTGTGGTTTAGCTGGAGATGAGGCTATGGATGATGTGGGAAGACAGCGGTTTGTGTGCTTCCTTAGGAGACTGTGTATGAGTGTGAGATAGGGCAGATAGGATGCCAGGGGAGGAGGGGTGACAGGAAAATTTTGGTTGATTAGGAAAGGATGCCCATAGAGTAGTTCAAAGGGGCTGAGACCTGAGGTGGCCATAGGGGCTGCCCAAATTTGGGTAAGGGCCAATGGAAGGAGATTGGGCCAGGAAAGCTTGAGTTCAATAGTTAATTTAGTAAGATGATCCTTAAGAATGCCATTAGCCCTTTCGACCTTACCCAGGGATTGGGGTTGGTAGGCACCAGGTAATGTTGACACCTTTGGAGATTAGTTGAACAACCTGAGAGGTGAAGGCTGGACCGTTGTCTAACTGGATTGATGCAGGGAGTCCAAATCTGGGAATATTCTGCTCACTGAGGATGGAGGCAATGGTGTCTTCAGTTTCCCTGGAGGTGGGAAAGACTTCTATCCAGCCTGAAAAAGTATCAACCAAAGTAAGTAAGCAATGGAGCTTTTTGTGTCTTGGCATGTGGGTGAAGTCAATCTGCCAGTCTTCATCTGATGTGTTGGGAGTTTGGATGTGATGCCCCCTTATGGGGAAATGGTTGAGCAGACTGGGTACACAGAGTGGACCTGCTGTAGAAAAGTTCTCATTCCTGGGAGATAAAAGAGGGGTTGGAGAAACTGCAGAAGATGCTTGGGGCCAATACAAAGAGAGTTCTGAATGTCCATCAGCAAGTTATAAGCTTGCTGTTTGGGAAGATCCAGCCATCCTCTCCAAAATGGCTGTCCTGAGTTATCAAGTCTTTCTGCTCCTGTGGAGACTATTTAGGTTTGATTGTAGGGGATAGGAATAGGATGGGGGCTGTTAAGGACTTTGTTGTTAACTTCTGTGCTATAGAGACTGCTTCAGTGTTACCCATGGCTATAGGATCTTAGGAATTTTGATGTCCTTGTCAGGGTATGATGGTAGCTCAAGTAGCTCCAAGAGTTTGGAAATTAGAGCGGCATTGACCACTGGTGACCCCTTTGTGGTTAGAAACCCACGCTCCTTCCAAATAGCTGAATGTGAGTGAGCAATCAAGAAGGAATATTTGGAATCTGTGTAGATGTTAACCTGTTTGTCTTTGGATATAATGAGGGCTCTGATGAGAGCAAAGAGTTTGACTGTTGGGAAGGTGATCCCTTCTAGAAGGCAGCTGGTTTCTAGAACTGAGGCGGTGGTGACTACTGTATAAGTGGCTCTACGGCGTCCATCAGAGCCCAGCACATAACTGCCATCTACAAACATGGTTAGTTCAGATGAGGGGAGTCAGGAATCAAAGAGGTCCTCATGGGGTAAACATAGAGGCTCCAGTACCTGTGGAAGGAATGGCTGATGGTTGAGTGAGGTGGGGACAGGGGGAGAAGTGTAGCCCAGTTGAGAGAAGAACAGAGAGTGATGGTGAGGTTTTCTATAAAGAGGAGGTAAAATTCTTGAATTCATGATGGGCTCAGGAGAGGAAAGGATTTATGGCTTAAGAGGTCCTGGAGCTGATGAGTGGAGAATACAGTTATTGGTTGGAGTAAGGTGAGTTTTAGGGCTTCTGTAGTCAGTTCAGCTTCTGCTACCAGTTCTTGGAGGCATGGTGGCCATTTATGAACCATTGAATTGAGTTGCTTGGAGAGATATACCACAGGTCTATAGGAATGTCCAGTTGGTTGAGCAAGGAGGCCAGTGGCAACACCCTGTCTTTCATCCACGAAGAGGTAGAAAAGATGGCTAGGGTTAGGGAGAGAGAGATTGAGTGAGGATGTGAGAAAATCTCTGAGCTTGTAAAAGGAGTTGGCTACCATATTAGGGGAGGTGAGGGGCCCATAACGGGTCTCCCTTGCTGCCTGATATAGAGGTTTGGAAGAAGTGCTAAGTTGGGGACCCAATGTCTGAAAAAGCCAGCCAAGCCCAGGAAAGAGAGGATGTAATCTGCCATTTCTGGTGGCTGTAGGTCATGAAGGGCTTGGATTCTGTCTGTTGTGAGGCTTTTAGAGGTAGGAATGAGGAGTATGCCTAAATAAATGACTGAGGAGGTAGTAAGTTGGGCTTTGGCTGAAGAGACCCAATAGCTCTGAGATCCCAGGAAGTTAAGGGCTTGGGAGATTTTAAGAGATGAGCATAGGAGAAGGTCACCTACTTATTGTAGGAGAATACTATCTCCCAAATAACAGGTACCCAAATCCTGGGCCAGGGCTTGCCCAAAGAGGTGGGGGCTGTCCTGGAAGCCTTGGGGTAAAACTGTCCATGTCAGCTGTTGAGACCTAAAGGATGTAGGATCCTCCCATGTGAAGGCAAAGAGGTAATAGGTATCAGGGTGAAGGGGAACTGCAAAGAACACATATTTAAGATCTAAGATTGTGAAGTGAGTGGTAGAAGCAGGAATGTGGGAAAGAAGAGTGTAAGGGTCAGGAACCACCAGGTGGATGGGAATAAATGCCTCATTAATTAGGCAGAGATCTTGGACCAAGCAATAGGCCCCTGAGGGTTTGTGGACCAGCAATCTGGGGGTGTTACAGGGGGAATCAGTGGGGATGAGGAGTCCTTGAGGAAGTAATTGATCTATTATGGGTTTCAAGTCCTTCCCTGTGGGCATGAGCAATATGAAACTGGGGATGTGAAGGAAATTTAGTTTAAGGTTTCAGTTGGATAGGGACTTGCTTGTGGTGAGAGGCTATGACTGGTTTGGAGGTGTCCCAGACTTGAGGGTTGACCACGTGTAGGGCAGTGGTAAAGTAGGTAGTGTGAGGGTGCTAGAGAGTGTAAGAAAGAGAGGTACAAGAAAGTAGTAGTATTCCTGGGAAGGAGTTGTAGGGTGGCCCCAAAGTGTTGGAGAACATCTCTGCCTAGGAAGGGAACTGGACAGGAGGGAATGACCATGAAAGAGTGTGTGAAAGGGTACAGGCTAGTTTAGCTGTTCTGTTTGGGAAGGAGGGTTTTCCATCCATTTCCATAACCAAAATCCGGAAGGAAACAAAGGACCAGAGTGAGCAGGCAAGACAGAATAGGTAGCCCCTGCATCCACAAGAAAAGTTATGGACTTACCCACTACCTGGAACATTACCCTGGGCTTGGTGAGGGTGATGGGAGTCTTTGAGGCAGGGCTTCTTCAGTCTTCTGAAAATCCCAACTGCTGAAGGGAAGGGACTGCCTGGCTGGTCACATCCCTGCACGGAAATGCTGGGGCAGGGTCGGCCATAGCTCAGTTGCTCTTCCAGTGCCCTGTTTGTTTGCAGGTGGGACATGACCTGGAGGGAGGTAGTGGTTTTGGGCACTGATTGGCCCAGTGACCTTTGCATCCACACTTGAAGCAAGCACCTGATGGAGAGGATTGCTGGTCCCTCTTGGAAGCTCTTGCTGGAGCTGCCAGCCACAGGCAGCTACCAAAGCTTGGGTTTGGAATGTTACCTTCTTCTGTAAATGAATGTATACCTGGCCAGTTCAGCCAATTCCTCTTGGGTATTATAGACTTTGAAGGCGATTTTTACCAGATCTCAGATGGGGGTCTGAGGGCCCTCCTCAGTTCGTTTGAGCTTTTTTTCTAATGTCAGGGGCTGATTGAGAAATGAAATGGGTTGCTAACATTGTATCCCAGCAGGGAGATTCAGGGTCCAGTTTAGTATATTTGGTAAGGGTCTCTGGAAGACAGTTAAGAAATAGGGCTGGATTTTCATCTGGATCCTGGGTAATTTACCTCAGTTTGTCAAAATTAACCACTTTATTGGAGACTGTCTGCATGCCTGCTGTGAGATGTTGGACCATGCAAGCACAATTACAGCATTCCTGTTGGCCTTCTCAGGTCCCAACTGGGTTCATTTGGTGTAATCACCCCTGCACCTGTGGGTAGAGGTATGTTCATTAGGTAGACTTGGTTGGCATGGTCTTATGCTGACTACTTGATGTGAGTTTGTTCATCTGGAGTAAGGGTGGAAGAAAGAATAACATAAATATCATGTCAAGTGAGGTCATAAGAATAGGTATCTAAATTCCTTAATGTAAGTAGAAGAGTCAGCAGAGAAAGACCCACGTGCTTTTCAATCTGGGAGAGGTCCTGGAGTAAGAATGGGATGTGGGCTTGCACAATGCCCTGTGTGCCAGCCACTTCCCAGAGAGGGCAAAGGAGTTGGGTGGGTGGTGGGAGGGCCTGATGGAATGGGATGTGGGTGCTAACAGGAGAGGAGAGAGTTGAGTGGGCAGAGGGGCCTTGTGGGGGAGGAGAAGGAGGGAAGGGGGAAGAGACAGGAGGAAGACGAGAAAAGGGTGGAGGGACTAGCTGTGTAAGGGGGAGGGGAAAGAGTCAGGAGGAGGAGCTGTAGTGGTGGGAGAAAGGGGCAGAGGGATTGTAGCTGTGTAAAGGGAGGAAGAAGAGGCTGGGAGGAGGTTTGATTTGAGTAAGGAGCAGGAGGACAGGCAGGTGGAGCTGAGAACAGTTGTGGTGGATCTGCAAATGAGGCAGAAGATATAGGAGAATGGGAAGGGGGGTTTGGGCCTGTCCTTGGTGAGGAGTACTTGGGCCATAGAGCAGGTGGAACAAAGGGAAGGACAAGAGCACAAGTCCCAAAAGGCCTGAATATAAGACATGTCAGACCGTTTCCCTGTCCAGCCCAAATCAGTGAGGGTTTGAAAGTCTAAAGTTCCTTCTGGAGGCCATTTAGAGCCACTGTCTAAAGTTGTACTGAGGCCAGACCACAGTTGAAAAAAAAACCAGTTGCTTACGGTGTAAGTCTTGAGAGAGACCTAATTTAGTAAAATTAAAGCATAGACAACTCAAGGGAGTCTCGAGGTCAAAGGAGGACGCATTGTTTCCTATGGCCTTTCAATGTTACCCAGGGGTGACCAAGAGCAGAAAGAAGCATCCCAAATTCTGGTGGTGTATGCCTGAGGAATGGAAAGTGCGCAGGCCAGAGACTGGGATTTCTCCTCAGTCTACTGGGCCCCAGAACAGAATGGGTGGGGTGAGCCAGACTCAGATGTCTCCACAGTCTGCTAGGGGCCTGATTGGGACAGGTGGGGGTCTGTGGTGCACGCAACTTATGGACAAACGCTGTAATGGAGAGTGCAACTGAAAGGCCAAGGGAAAGGCAAAGGAACTTACCCCACTTCTATTGGCCCAGATGAAGGGAAATAAAGTGGTACAAGAGCTTCCTGGCTTGTCTGTGGGAGAGGGTGGACCTTAACCCTAGTGGGGGAGGCCTGAAGACTCTCCTAGGTTTCAGCACCAAGTGTAAAATCAGGTGCAGATATTCCAAAAGGAGCCAGACCTAAAAGTGGCTGAGCAATGCCTTTTTATTGGGAATCGGTTCTTGGGCAAGTTTCACTGGACTGCTAGAGTGAGGGCAGGCTGGGGAAGTCACACACAGCCCCGGCTGGGCAGTGACTTTATAGTCTGGGGTGGGGAGGGGGAGTTTTGGGGTCTCATATTCCTCATGCATTGGCTGGGGACTCCATTTATCATCAGGGGATCACGAGACACCGTTGGAGTTTATCTGCCAGCATCTGATTGGTTGCTCCTTTGTGTGTGCAAGCTGCCTGTTGCCTTTGTTCCCCATCCAGCTGCCTGAAACTGACCTAACAGTCCTCACCACAGTGTGTGAGAGTCAGTAGAGTTGCTGCGTGATTTATTGAGCAAAGGTCAGATTCAGTGTCGATGGGGTGGAGAAGTCTTAGAAAGTAGATGTTGAGATTCTCTATTATTCCTTCTGAGGTAACCATTGAAGATGTGCTTCATCAAAATAAAGAAAAATAAGGTATTCAGGAAGCAAGGGATCCAACACAGGAAAAAGTGTTAGGAACTCCATGAATCTTAGTTTTATAATTTAGATGTAGTAAATCTGATCTGTAGACCAGATAAGAACAGGAAAGAAGAAAGAAAATGGAGCTGTGAAGTTGCTTGAAGTTTGACGGCAGAATTGTACAAGAGATTTGAAGAAAAAGGAGATGGAAAAATAAGGAGGTAGTTACTCTGAGAAATACTAAAACTACATACATCCAGAGGAAAATACACAATCATAGTGTATAAACTTGGGCCACCAATGAGCCATACATACATAGTCATGTTAATTAAAATACTAATTATGAATTTAACAAAAATATTAATATTAGAATAGTAGAAAGGAAAGGAGACAGAGGGAGGTGACTTTACTGCTGGTTTCTTGAGCAGTATTTTGACAAAGGTAGATAAAAATTGATTAGAGATGAGCTCAGAAATAACACCATCATAAATTATTTTACTTCTCTAAATAATTCAGAAGATTATCATTATAAACAGGACTGCTGACTCTATGTTTTCAAAATGCACCTAGGGAGACAGTCGCATGACAATAAAGCCTAAGACAGGGTTTCATCATGCTTAGTGTGACACATTACTTACCCTCTAGTATTGACTTTTAAATGCATTTCTGAACTGAGGACAGTCTGTACTTGAATTCTTCAGAGTTTCTCTCTCTCTCTCTCTCTCTCTCTCTCTCACTCACACACACACACACACACACACACACACACACGCACACACAAATGTAGAGCATACAGACTTGAGTATATTCCTCTTACCTTTCCTTCAGATTCTCCTGGCTACTTCCTCCTGTTCCAAGCACCTTTGTAAAGTAAATGCTGCTTAGAAAAACAAAAGAATCAAATATTCTTGTCTTTAGCATTAAGACTTTAGTGATTCAAGGGTATTTGTCATAATTTTCCTCTTCAAACTCTCTCCCTATGTGTGTATATATAAAATTTAGACAATTAAAAATTACCATATATTTTATTTAAAAAGAAAATCCAAATATTGTAAAACTGTGTAAAGATAATGTTCTCAATGCTTCTCTTGCTTGGTGTACATTGAAGCATAGTTTCAGGTAGAAGATCAAAACAGTATTACTCCTTTGTCATTTTTCACTAATGACTTGGAATAATTCTCAGCAGTCCCTTGATGAATTAATTATTTGTATATGCCTTTTATTACCATAAGCGCTCTTTTTCAGGCACAGGAAAGCAACAGTATCAAAAGACAGATCAGCAGTAGACCTCATCTAAATCTGACCCTTACTTCAGAGCAAAGTAAGGTTACCCTTTTCCCATCTTCTTTCTCCTATATTTTTAGTGGGAACCCAGTAAGTTAATCAAAGACCAACATCCACCAAAATGATTTCTGAATTTATTCCTAGACTATTCAATTAAGATATAACAAATTTGTGTGCATGTACATGTACTTTTTGTATAATGTACTTTTTCTACCTCTAAGAGTAAATTTTCAATTTAATGCCTCTACAATATGGGAATAGTGTTCTGGAATTCAAAATTTCTCATCGGTTCTGAAAACAATTTAAGGGTGAGAATTTAATTAGCTTAGTGGGAATTTTTCCATCACTTAGAAAGATCAGAAGTGTGTCATCTAAGTTGTTTGCTTAGCTCTTTAGGCTCTGTCTTAGCTTGGAAGTAATGAAGTTTGGTAACAAATGTGATGAAATGATCTCATCTACTCACAATTTAAAATTTTACATAAATTGCATTTGAAAATCTTGGAGTGCTTTTGGAATTTCACATTGAACCATTTAAAGCATCTTTAAGTTTTTCTGTGATTCCCTTCAGATGTTTAAAAGAAGATTTCTACTCTTTTATGGATTTAAGTAAATACTTCTGAGGTAGCAGTGATCTTTACTGTTGTGGTTCAAACATAAAGATAATGGTATCAGGTTTATTTTGGTATTGGTATTAGCTTATAACTAAATATAAGCATGTTTAAGTTATCTATTTGTTACCAAGTTAAAAAATACATTTTGAATCTTTTCTTTTTCTTTAAAAATCACTTTTCCTAGATTAATCTTTACTCCTCCTAAAATATTCCTTCCAAGAAGCAGCATTTTCATTCCATGTTTTGAACTACAAACATAAAGCTACCTCAGATTTGTCAAATATCCTATACTGGACAGGGATCCACAGCAAATTATTTGGTTCCATCTTCAATTTTCAGGCAGGAACATATTACTGATTTTATTATCAAATTTGGCCAGCTGTAATTTGTAATTGCCTATTAGTAAAAGAGGTTGATTTAACCAGTTAACAAGTAAATAGTTAAAAATATTATATGAATATAAAATAGTGAATTTCATCAACATATATATTGAATCACTAAAAATATGCTATTTAATAAATAACAGAAAGACCGATACAGAGAAGAAAAAAGGGGTGGGGGAATCCTGGGGGCTGAATTAGAATTAGTTATACCGCATGTTTTTATAAAAATGTTAATGTTTATCCTATCGTCAAGTACATTTAAAAAGAACGGGGTAGGAAGAAAGGAGGAGAAGGGGAAATACTGGAACTGATTTAAATACACTTCAAGATTTTCTAAGTATGCCATTGTATATACTATTGACACATATATTTTTTAGAAAAGCATGCTTTTCATAGGTATAAGAATCATGTTGGAGGGACTGGAGCAGTGGCTCAGAGGTTATTGCACTTGCCTGGCATGTGCAAGTACACGAATTCAAACCCCAGCACCACGTTATGCAATGAAGTGTCGAGCAATGAAAGCCACATGGAACACTAAATGAAATTGCTTATGTCTTTCTCTCTCTCCTCCTCTGTCTCTCTCACTGTCCCTCTCACTTTAAAAACATTATGTTGGAACAGGGACACCCCAAGGACCCTGCATCTAGACCCTGCCCTACCACTGAGTGTCCTCAGGACTATGGCCCAATGCCCAGTCCCTGCCCCACACATGAGCATGTCCAGGATACTGACCTGGCACTGGCAAGTGTACAAGACACTCTGAGGACTCCAGTCCCATGCCCAGACCCTTCCCAGACACTAAGCATGCACAGGACACTGCCCTGGCCCTTGCAGGAGCACAAGATACCACAAGGACTCTGCAACCAGACCCCACCCCACCACCAAGTGTGTATAAGACTCTGGTTCAGCCCCAGTAGGTGAGCTGCACACCCTGAGAATCCTGTGCCCAGGCCTGCCCTACTGCTGTACATGCCCAGGACCATGCCTAGAACCCACTCTGCCACTGTGGGTACCTTGTATTCTGGCATGATCCAGCAGGTGAGCAAGACACCACAAGGATACTGAACACTACCCAAACATTGTGCATACCTGCCAGGTCCAGACATATTGGGCCCATCCCTGCCACCAAGGATCCCAGGCCCAAGTAGAGCAGGTAGGTTGGTCTTTTCTGACCTGCTCCCCATCTCTGAGAAATCAGGAAGCAGCAATGCTCAGCTACCACATAGCTTCAATAACCCAGTGAGCTGCCCACCAACCCCACCAAGTTCCACATCCAAGATCTGGAACCTAGATCTAAAAGGTGCAACAAAATGAGGCTCCAGGTAGAAGTAGCTTTCTTGAAGAAGGTGGTAATCAGAGGCAGTGTCTGACCCAACTCTTTGACCTGCAAGGAATGTGCAACTGGATTGTGCTATGATTCCACACATGGAACCTCAAATCAAAGATCAAGGAGAAGCTTTCCAATACAAGAAACCAAACAAGAAAAGGTTCACCTAAAACCCACAACTCTTTTACCAAGGATCCCATGGACAAGGAGTAGGATGAAAACCTACAACAAATGATCAACGACCTGATTACTAAAAGTGCAATGAATTGAAAGAAGATTTATTGCAGGGACTAAGTAACAAAACTTGAGAGATGAAAAACTCTAATATCAAAGACATATTAGAAAAGGAAATAGTGAAGCTAAAATCTACAGTCAATCACATCGGAGGAATGATGGAAGAATTTGATAATGACTAATTTCTACAGAAAACAAGACCTCAGCTCTTGAAGAAAGAACTTCTGACAATAAGGATAGGCTGAGTAAGCTTACATGCAAGATGACAAAAAAGAAAAAAAAAATCTCATGAACATGAGAGAATTTTCAAAATGTTTGGGATGAAATCAGAAGAAATGATCTAAGAGTAATTGGGGTACAAAAACAAATCAAAAACAAACGGGATGAAGAACACTCTCAATATGTAAGGAAATTTTTCCCCATATCTGAACAGAGTCAGAAACTGCATCCAGGAAGCATATATGACACCCAATAGACTTGCTCAAATGAGAAGCTCACCAAAACACATTATATTAAAAGTGTGTAACAGGGAAATCAAGGAAAGAATATTAAAAGCTGTTAAGAGAGAAACAACAAATCATATTCGTGGCAAAATAATAAGGGTCATCTATGACTTTTCAGCACAGAATCTAGAAGCAAGAAGATCCTCAAAGGAGATCTTTAAATGTCTGAATGACCACAACATGCAGTCAAGAATACTAAACCCAGAAAAATTCACCTTTAAATGTGATGAAGAAATAAGAACATTTCACAATAACATTAAACTGAAAGCATTCATTACAAAACAGTATTACAAAGAATCCTCAAAGACAAACTCTAGATAGAAGGATATGTAAACAACACTCAAACTCAGGAAATTTAACAAAAGTACACACTCAATAGATAAACAAGACAGCACAGAACTTACCAATAAAACATGGTGACTATGAACTACAACCACAGAATTATCCTGACACTGAATGTGAATGGTCTCAATGCACCAATCAAAAGACACAGATTAGCATAACCATTAAAAAAGTCCATCAATATGCTGTTATATATAGACCCACATTACAGCCAATGAAACCCACAGATTGAGGGTGAAAAGAAGGGAAAAAAATCTACCAGGCATATGGCCCAAAAAAGCAAGCTGGTGTTGCAATACTTGCATCCAACAAAGTAGATTTCAAACATAAACTAAGGCCACTGCATCCTTGAGAACGATACAACAGGAAGATATAACGATAGTAAATATATACTCTCCAAACACCAAAGCTCTCAACTATGTGGATAAATTACTCCATGACATAAAAAGACCTGTAATCCTCAACACAATAATATTTGGAGACTGTAATGTTCCTCTATCACCAATAGACTGATCATCAAAGCCAAAAAAAAAAAATCTCCAATATAAACAACTCCATCAAGCAAATGAATGTCATAGACATCTATAGATTGTCCACACCAAATTGATTAAATATCCCTTCTTCTCAGCAGCACATGCATCCTTCTCCAAAAAAGAACATATTCTAGTTCACAAAGAGTTTCTAAGCAAATATAAAAAAGTAGATATTCCATTTGCTAACAGAGCATGATGCCATGAGCCTAGGAAATAACAGCAAACATTATAACAGAAAACACATTTCTATGGAGTTTGAAAAACACCCTATTAAATGAAGAATAGATTGAAGAAAACATGAGAACAGAAATCAAATCCTTGGAAGAAACTGAGAATGAAGACACAACATATCAAAAGCTTTGGGATAGCATGAAAGCATTCTTAAGGGGAAAATTTAGAGCACTATATAAAGCATTAGAAGAGATCTTGAATAAATAAGCATATGTTCCACTTCAAATCCCTTCAAAATAAAGAACAATCTAATACCAAATCCAGCAGAGGACAGGAAATAATCCAGATCAGACCTGAAATCAATGAAATCAAGAATAAAAAAAATCTAAAAAACAAAGAGCTGATTATTTGAAAAAAATAATTAAAATTGACAGACCCCTAGCCAATCTCACTATAAGAAGGAAGGAAATGAAGAAAATCAATAAAATCATCAATGAAAAGGGAGTGATCACCACTGACCCCAATGAAATACAATGAATTATTTGAACATATTTTGGTAACTATAATTCTCTAAAACAGATAATCTGGAAGACATGGACAAATTTCTAGACACATGCAATATCCCCAAATTTATGCAAAATGATATTGAAAAACAGTCCGATAACAGGCACTGAAATCCATACAGCAATTAAAAGGCTTCCAAAGAAGAAAAGCTCAGGACCTGATGGATTCCCAGCTGAGTCTTACACCTGTGAGGAGGAGTTAATGCCTCTCCTTATTAAACTATTCCAAGAAAGTGAAAAGGAGAGAACTCTCCTAAACACTTTTTATGAGGCAACTGTAACTCTGACCCCCAAACCCAAAAAGACATAAAAAAAAGATAAAAGAAAGCTGCACACTAATAACCCTGGTGAGGATAGACACAAAAATCCTCAATAAGATTCTTTTAAATTATTTTAATGGATTTAATAAATGTTTATTTTTTAAAATTTATTTTAAATAGTTGAGTTATTCTATAATCATAAATGCATATAAATTAACAATGTGATATGCATTTCTTAGACCAGAATTACCTCACATCACCCACACCTCTGTCTCTTGATTCTTCTATGTTTTGCCCCTAAAAGCAATATAAATGCTTAGACTATGAATTTTCCAGAATTCAATGATTGTATAAGTATTATTTGGATTCTCAGGAGGGTTAAGGGTATGGTACATTGTTGTCTCCCTATATCCCTCCCTATCCAGTCTTCCTCTCCCATTCCCCTGACACTTATCTATGGTTCCCCTAGATTGAGTTGCTATGACTTTCCTGGGTCTAATACATGAGTTGGACAACTTTTCACCCAAGCCTGACTTTTGCTCTAGCCTCCACAAATGAGGGGAAACATTTGACCCTTGAGTCTCCTGGTTGTGCTAACTTTGCTCATCATGATTTCTTCCATTGCCATCAATTTAACTCCAAAGGCCACAATATTGTTTCTAATTGCTGAGTAGAATTTATATATAAATAAATAAATATATATATATATATATATATATATATATATATTCACACATACACACATACCACAACCATTGGATCCATTCATCAAGTGAAGGGCGTCTGGGTTGGTTACATAATTTATCAAATTCAGCTGGATCAGAGGGGTGAGCCTGGAGTCAATATAGCCTGCTAAACAAAACCAAAGATAACTGGATCAGGGAGTAAAAGAACTGCCTGAGGGCAAACCCTTACCCTATCCTTCCCAAGTAGCAAGCTACCAGACTCTGGGAAAACATTGCAACATAATTGTTTGGGCTTTAATGGTGACCAGCAGGGCTACTTCAAGTTCATACACCAGAGTTTGATTTTTGTGTGTGTGTGTGTGTATTTGTAGTAAGTGTGTCTATGGATCTGTTTCTTTTTTCTACATACTTATATCTTACCTTTACCTAGAACACTTGATTTAATGTAAATATTAGTACTTGCTACACCACCTGAGGCAAGGGCGCCAAAGCCCACTTGTAGTCCACTTCTCTGTTACCACATCTTTTCTATCTCTGGCAATAGCCAAACCCTATTCTTCTAACCATCACCCCTCCCTAAACATCATTCCCCCAGTCTATTTCTCCTTTCCTCTTTTTAAATTTTTTCATTTTGATTTTTTATTTTTGGTAATCAGAATATTATTACAATATATGTATATTTGCTCAGCTCTGATTTCATAATCACAAGACTGTCTGGCTTTCTACCTCAGTTCTGAAGGTCAGTTTTTTCCATCTGAAAATAATTGCTAATCTCATCTTTCCATCCATAGGTGATAACTAAAAGGAACAGATTTACCAGTTCAGCACTGTTTATTGTATGATTTAATTGACCATATTGTCTATTCATTCTTATTGATGACCTTAATGGAAATCTGATACGAATGCCAAATTTTATATCATTGGTTACTGTTAATACAGTTATAGTCCGATGGTTAACAGCGTTTTAACCAAAAATAGTTACTAATCCTACCATTCCACTCATAGGTGGTGATTAACATGGTAACAGTTTCAGAAGGAACAAAGTAACTAGGTTAAAGCCATTTATTGTATCCATGGAGTGCTCATATTGTCTCTTTTGCCTTATCTAGTGAGGTATTAGAAATACCTTTGTCAGATATAATGATCACAACACTGGCTTGCTTTCTTTGGCCATATGTCTGGTATGTTTTCTTTGCTCAACTTTCACCTTCAATCTGTGTCTATTTTTGGCTATGAGGTGTGTCTCCTGTATGCACCATAATGTTGGATTTTGTTTTCTGATCCTGTCTGCTAATCTGTGTCTTCTGATTCAGACACTGAATCCATTTATGATCAGTGTAAGAATAGATATGTGATTCTGGATTACTGGCATTGTGACCTTTGATGTCTTTTGTGCCATCTTGGATATTTTTTAGTGAGTTATGTTTTTACTAACTTTCCTCTGCTTGAACTTTGGGAGTTGTTTTTTGTTACTCTGTTTGAAATTTGTGTTTGAGTGTTCTCTGTACAGCTGGTTTATTATTCATGTACAGTGCTAGATTTTCTTATCATGGAAGTATTTTATTTCCCCATAACATTTAAAGCTGAGTTTTACCACATATAGTATCTTTGGCTAAAAATTATTTCTTTCAATATTTGAAAAATATCATTCCATGCTCTTCTGGTCTTTATTGTCTGAGCTGAAAAATCCACAGTAATTCTTTTTGGTCTGAAATTGAGTGTGATTAGGTGTTTTTCTCTTACTGCTTTTAAAATTATTTCCTTGATTTCCCTGTTACACATTTTGTATATGATGTGTCTTGGTGACTTTTTCCTTTGATTGTTTCTATTTGGTGTCCTATAGGCATCTTGAATTTGAAATTTTGGATCAATTCTGATATGGGGAAAATTTTCTTTGGCTATCTTTTTGAGAAGGTTCTTTATGTCATTCATTTATCTTTCTATGTTCTCCCATATTCCAGTTACTCTCATGTTATTTCTTCTGATCTCATCCCATACTTCTTGGAAGTTTTGATCATGCATATTAAGCTTTTTCTCTGTCTATTCTCCTTGCATTCAAAATTACTTGGCCTGTCTTTGTTATGTGATGTTCACTATTTGAGAGCTATAGTTATATTTTCTACTGAATTTACTCTGATATTAATATCTTACATTGAATTTTTAATTTGATTGACTATTCTTCAATCTTAGAGTTCTGCTATGTCTCTTTTCAGAATGTCCAGCTCTCTCTCAAAGTGGTCTCTCAGCTTCTGAAATTATTCTTATTTCCTTTCTGAAGTTTTCTGTTAATTCTTTGATTATTTTAATAAGATTTTTGACAGTTTTTTTCTAGGTTTTCATCCAGGACCCTATCTCTGGACTCCTTGGCTGGAGAGTTTTAGGTTTGAAAAGGAGAATTGCTTCCCTTTTTCTTCAGTTTCAGGGCTGTGGAGTGGGGCCTGTCAGCCTATTTTGGTTATTTTACTTTGATGATGTTGATGAGTTGTGCAGTTTTTATCTCTTAGTTAATTTTGGCTGGGTGCAATTTGGGATGTTGATATTAATAGCAAGCTCCCTAATCTATGATTAATTATCAGCCTTTCCACCTATTACAACACTTCCAAATATGTGGAAAAAATACCCAAGGACATTAAACCACTTGTCAACTTCAACACAATAACATTGGGGACCTTTAATACACCACTATAAACAATAGAGAGATCATCAAAACAGAAAACCAATAAAGATATCTCTAACCTAAATAACTCTATCAATCATTTGGATTTACCAGATATTTAGTGTTCCATCCCCACTAGACTGAGCTTACCTTTTTCAAAGCAGCACATGGATCCTTCTCCAAACTAAATCATATCTTAGTCCACAAATATAATCTTAGCAATTACAAAAAAAGTTGATATAATGCCATGTATCCTATCATATCTCAACAGTGTGATCTTAGCAATTAATACCAAGAAAAGCAAGAGAAACTACATAAATACATGGAGACTGAATAATACCCACTTAAATGAAGTGTGGGTCAAAATGAAATGAAAACATAAATCAAGAAATTCTTGGAAATGAATGATAATGTGGGTATGACATATCAAAATCTATGGGACAATATGAAACCATTCTCAACAGGTAAATTTATAGCACTGTGTGCCTTCAAAAAAAAAAAACAGGAGAAAGACTAAGTTAAAAAAATGTGCTTCAATTCAAATCCTTACAAAAACAGGAATAATCCAATCAACAATCCAAAAGAAGGCAGGAAATAACCAAAATTAGAGATAAAATCAATAAAATTTGAATAAAAAACAATATAAAGAATCAATAAAACAAATGAATACATGAGAAAGTGCTCTAAATCACTAGTAATCAGAGAAATGCAAATGAAAACCA
>PVKS010014572.1:0-48030 GCA_004027875.1 Aplodontia rufa | reverse complement strand
TTGGCAGTACAAAAGCTTTTTAGCTTTATGACATCCCATTCACTGATTTTTGACTTTACTTCCTTCACTTTTGGAGACCTGTTGAGAAAGTCTTTGCCTACTCCTAAATGTTGAAGTGTTGGACCAATTTTTTCTTCTATCAATTGCAATGTAGCTGGTTTGATACCAAGCTCCTTGATCCATTTTGATTTGATTCTTGAAGACACTATTTTTTTAAAAAAGAAAAAGGGACAGTGAGAGGGAGAAAGAATCAGTGTTATTTAGTTTTTCACTTGACCCTCGTTGCTCTGAGACTTCGTTGTGTACATGGTGCTGGGGTTTGAGCTCGTGTACTTCCAGATTCCAGGCATAACTACTTAAGCCACCACTCCAGACCCCGCAAAAGATATATTTTATAGCTGCTGCTCATATATTCAGTTAGAGCACAATATGCTGTACTTTTTTTTTTATCAAGTACATAATTATTTTTGCATTTTTAAATTCTTGAGCACATCTAATATGGAAAGAATTGTACTTGATATTACTTTACTATTAGAGATCCACTTTTTCATTTCTAACTAATACTGCATTATAGTTTTTCAAAGTGCCTTCTAATTTTGTTGCTTGCAGTTTAATTTTTGAGCCATACAGTAACCCTCTCATAGGGTAGATATTCTTGCACTTATTTGAAGGAAAGTAATGTTCAATAAGGTTAAATGACTCCAGACGTTACATAAGTTAATGAGCAATAGAATCAGGATTTAACCCTATTTCAATCAGTAAATATTTATTGAACACCTACTGTGTGCACAACTTTGTGTTGGGGTAATAAAACCAAAACAGGATTATAGAGGTTAAGATAAAGAAGTAGTTTAGGGCTGGAGTGGTGGCTCGGTAGTATGGTGCTTGCCTGGCATGCACTGGGATGCTGGTTCGAACCCCAGTACCAGGTACACAACAACGTGTTGGAGCAACAAAGGGCACATGAAAAACTAAATGAAGTTGATTCTTTCTCTCTCTCTTTCTCACTGTCCCTCTCTCTTAAAGAACAAAAAAGAAGTTATTTAGATAACTTTAAATTGTGACCCCTTTACTGTTGACAGTCATTTTGTCACTTTTCCATCCAAGCCATGTATCTTGGCGTATAAGGTATACGTTTTTTTGTTTTGTTTTGTTTTTTGTTATTGTATGTCTGTTTTTCCTTTTGTTTCTGGCTAGTAGAAACCTTGCATTTATTGTCACTGATTATATTTTATTTCTGTTTAAATCCAAATTGGAGAGAATCTCCTTAAAGAAAGAATATATTAAAAAGACACTCAAAGAATCAAGAACTGAAAATGGCTGTCTTTGCAGTTTATTAATTGGTGTCTTACTGTTTCCTCATGAGTCTTAAAACATTCCTGTGGATAGCCAGCCCTCACCTTCATTTACAACTGTTGCCTCCCTGGGATCTTGAGCTAGGGTTTAGCTAGTGCTGTGACCCTTGTGGTTGAGCCCTCTTCACTCCTTCAAATGCCTTGCTCATCACACTGGGCAGCAGGTCTGGAAGGCACCACACATGCCCCACGTCTTATCATCCTTGTTGCATAGGGAACACTGCATTTGCAGTGGCCGAGCTCTGAGGCCTGTTGCTTTGTTGGTGTCCACCCGGCCCTCATCAGACCTACCTCTCAGAGGTCAGTTGTGTACAGTGAGTCTACACCAGGGGTTTGCCCTTTACGGTGTGTCCTTGATGGTGAATTTGCTCTGTGGAACACAAGATTCCTCATGAATACAAACACAGACCAAGCCCAGTAAGTCAGCAGAAGGAAATAGACTTGGATTTGCAAGAGTTGTAAAAAAGAAAACAAAAACAAAAATAATAAAACTAACTGCTGTAGAGAAACTGGTAAGTAGCATACCAGAATATTATTTCCATGATAATGTTAATCATATTACAAAGGTGTGCATAGATTGCTTTAACATTCTCGCAGTGGCTACAAAAGTCTATGTCGTTTGCCAGTTGAGTTGGCACAGACCTAAAATGAAAGGGAAACCATTTTTATTTATTTATTTTGTAAGGTAAATAAATAAAGCTGGAAAACAGGTCAATTTCATGCATGCAAGGTTTTATAGTAGGAAAAAAATGCATTGCACCTATTCTGACCTTTTACATTTGAGGTTATTTGTTTTCAAACTTGACCCCAAGCACCAGTTTCAGACAACTATATAATTAATTTGTTAGATAAAGCATAAGGATTTTTTTTTTTAATTTCTAGCATGGTGGTAAAGTAGTAACTGGAATTACTAACCTATTGTTCATAGCAGTTAATTAAAGAAGAACATTAACAATAGGAGAACACCACCACTGCTGTTGTCTTGTATCAGTATAAAAAGGCAGTAATTTTTTTGACAGCCACTGATTGGAAAGTTGCTTGCAGCCTTCCAGAAGCAAGGGGGTACATGCTGTGGATCAATAACTGGCAAATTTCCCATTAAAAAGAATACCTGAGCAATGTTCCAAATAGCCACTGGCATCTTAATTTTCCATGGAAACCTCAAATACTTGTGTGCTGAGGACAAGCCATTTTCGGACAATTTTTCCAGACTACTTGTTAACAGTTATTGCTGTCCCAAAAGGTTGACAGCCAGCATGATTGATATTTCACTTACTTGTCATCACTGTTTGAGTAATGGGGAGTGCTGTATTCCTGTGGCTTTAGGAACAGAGCCTCCTGAAAGACATCGCCTGAGTGTGTATTCCAAAGAGTATATTGTACTTGTTTGCACTGTATGTATATGTTTTTACATCCATAGAAAGAGAGGATCACTTTCTACTACACTTCAAAAGCTCTGAAGAGCAGGGTATACATATCAGTCCATAGCTATCAAGAATTCACCCTTACCTTATTTGTTACTATGGCAAAAAGGCTTACACTTGTTAACGTATGATTCATAAGATGTAGAATTTTATGGCTCCCCTTTATTTCTAAGGAAAAATCCCTCAACATTATAATAATTTTAATGATTATAAAAGCAACAGGAAGATATGTGTGTCTTCTGAAAAGAAACTTTTTTAAAATGATAGGAAATGATGATAGTGAAGGAATGTTTCTTAAAAATGTGTAAGTATCATGTGTTGTTGTTGAGGGACAGAGAGAGAGAGAAAGACAGAATCAATTTTATTTAGTTTTTCATGTGGCTTTCGTTGCTCCCAGACTTCGTTGTGTACATGGTGCTGCTGGGGTTTGAACTCATGTACTCGTGCCTCCTGAGCAAACACTGTAACTGCTGAGCCACCGCTCTAGCCCCAATATCATGTGTTTTTAACATACAAACATTTAAAGGATTAAAGAGGAATTCTGCTCTTTGACGGCTCCTCAAAACACACAATCAGTGCTTATCATCATTGGTATTTTTCCACCAGGAACATCATTTTGTTGTTTGTCCAGCCTTAGAATAAGTGAGAGCACAGAAGCCACCCCCATTATATGGGTGCATGCATACCAGCTAGTGTATTAAGGACATGGGAATCAGGCCCAGTATAAACTATTTAATGGGTTGCATTTTTGAAGGATAATGAAAGCTTTTTTAACTTAGAACCTTATTTTTTGTGCCCAGAATTATTTTACAGTGAAATTCTGAATGTGTATTCTGAAGTGTTTATAATGCTAACACATAAGAGATATGTTTGCTTGAAACTAGACTCACTTTTATCATATTAATCATCTCATCTTTGAATGAATCATATTTTGCTTGCTGGTTCCACAGTATCTGTGACTTAGATATCCATCATCTCTGTGTTTAACACACAAATGTGCATAATGTTTGATTAACTAGCCTTTAGGTCAAAGCCAGATGTGAAACTTGTTCATTTTGTCTTGTAAAACCCTGGGGAAAAGGACAAGAGGCAATTTGCAAAATTTCCATTAAAATACTTTCTGTGTCATTTTAAATATGTATCATTAAAATATTTCTTAAATCAAAAACTAATATGTAGTCTTAATCAATACTTTTAAAGATAAATGGCACTGTAGAGGACAGTGCGGTACTGGACTTGCAATCCTGAATGGATTCACTGTAGTCATCTCAGTGTATGAAAAGGGGAGGAATGTTCTCAAGGCTGATATGCATGTACCAACGGTCTACAGCGGTACTGAGTTAAACAACCATACGTGTCTGTGTCAGCATTCATACATTACCAAGTAATCTCTTTCTATAATCTCTTTGCAGTATTATTCCACAGTAATGGAGCAGCAAGTAAATGGACAGTTAATAGAGCCTCTGCAGATATTTCCAAGAGGTAATGTTGAACACATTCTAATCAACAATGATTATTTCAGTAAACTGTTTCATCAACAGTTATGTTTTCCAAAGGTTTAAATGCACATAACATGATGCTTAGCTCTTAATTTGAAAAAACAAAAGATGTATTCATTATCGTGGGGATTGCTGGCTATATTGTAGTTATAGCAGATAAAATATCTAATTTACTAGAGTAAATTAAACTAACTAGATTGTTTTTTTGTTTTTGAAGTACATACTTACATTTGCTTAAAGAACTCTTTGGGGGTCTGCATGGTTTCTAAACCAAGGCAAATGAATGACTTTCTCTCTGGATATTTATAAATCATAGCTCACAATGATGACCAAAACTGCTGTTGAGGAGAAAGCTTCCCCACTAGTGCGGCTTCTAAATGTGCAGAGGGGATTAGGAAAGAAATGTGGGTAGAATGTTTGGTGCTTGGTTTGGTGGGGGAGGTATTTTCTAAATAAAAGAAAATATATTAAGTGGAAATTTTATTATCAAGTTGCCAAAAACAAGAGCTGATGAGAACGAGTCTCAGTGAGTCACCTGGTAAAATAATTCCTTTTTAGGTTTTTCAATATTAGTCTTGTATCAGATATGATTATTCAACTGATGTATAAATGTTCCCTCAAATTTGAATGATGATGAAAAAGAGCAGTTTAATTATATAAACCATTAAGTCTTTCACCCATTATACATTGCCCCACTTGAAATCCATGTTAACTAATGGAACAGATAAAGAAATTCTCTAAGTAACTCTTCTAGAAATAACTTAATTGAAATAATTAAAAATTAAACTTACCTTTGTTAACTAATACTGTACAAATAATCATAGTATGAGTTTTCCAATTAAACATTCTAGATTTTCATTACCTGTAACTCTCTGAAGTTTGAATGGCTCAATTAACCAGTAGGCTCCTATTTGCAGTGATAAAGTCTCCAAAGGCAGCTGGCATGGCCAGCCCCCAAGAAGATCTGGGTTCAAGAGTGACACTGCTCTTCTAGTGTTTGTGTGGGCAGCATGATCAGAGGTGCTTGTTAGATTATTAGTATTCACTTATTAAAGTGCTAAGGAAGTGAATAAAATTGGGCCATTTAAGATCAATGATGTCCAAAAGAATGTTATGATTAATTCTGTTGTACTTGAAGACTAATTACCAAAACAGGGAAAAGAGAGAAGTGATACCATTTCTGTGTATTAAGCTACTAACAAGATGTGGATTATTTCTTTCTCTCTTTATTTTTTAAAGAGAGAGAGAAAGGGAGAATCAATTTTATTTAGTTTTTCATGTGACCTTCGTTGCTCCAACACTTTGTTGTGTACGAGGACATGGGGTTCCGAACCTGCAACCTTGCCCATTCCAGGCAAGTGCCATAACCGCTAAGCCACTGCCCCAGCCCCAAGATGTGGATTATTTCATAATGTTCTCAGTGACTAGAGAATTTGGGCAAGTTTCAAAATTGTTTCTTGATAAGGAATAGTTTTTTTTTTTAATAAACTGAGAATTTCCATTAATTGCTTTAGAGTTCTTTTACTTTCTTTTCTTTTTTGGAGGGAAAGAGAGAATCAACTTTATTTATTTTTTATTTTTTCATCTGGCCTTTGTTTCTCCCACACTTAGTTGTGTTTGTGGTGTAGGGGTTCTAATCTAGGTCCTCGCACATGGCAGGCAAAGTGCTCTAACTGCTGTGCCACTGCTCCAGCCCCTTCAGAGCTCTCTTGTAACAAACTTAAGTACAGTATCCTAAAGAATTATTCCAATAATGTGGGGCATTGTTTTTCTTTTCTTTTTTGGTACTGGAGATTTAACTCAGGGGTATTCAAATCACTGAGCAACATCCCAAGCCCATTTTTTATTACTTTATTTTGAGACAGGATTTCACTAAGTTACAATAGAACCTCGCTAAGTTGCTGGGGCTGGCTTTGAACTTCTAATCCTCCTGGCCCAGCCTCCTGAGCCCACTAGGTGACTGTGACTGGCGTGCACCACTGTGCCCAGCATTTTTCTTTTTTTATTCATTTAAGATAGTCTTACATTTAAGAGGGAACCATTGTCATACAATCAAGAACAAATGTATAATGACAGCAAGCCAAGGCTGATGCCATTCCATAGTTTCCCCCTTTGGGTTCCTCTTGATTCCATGTTTCCCCCTACTTAACCCCCATGTTAGTTGGACTTCTCATGGAAGTTGAAGGTTCCCCTGGGTTGATTCTCCCATACACCCTCCCTCCAGCCTCCTTGATATCCTTCTTATTCCCTCCTGACTCCCTGCCACCCTCCGTTCGTCCCCTAGCATCAGAGGCAAGGTTCCCCCTGTTTGTGTAAAAATTCATACATGTTGAGGTTATTATTAGCTTAGCCATCTATCATACTGTTTCTGATTGTATTCTAGCTTCCACAAATGAGAGAAAACATTCGGCCTGTGAGTCTCTGAGTTTTGGATATTTCACTTAGCATAATTTTTTCCATCTCCATCCATTTGGCTGCAAATGCCATATTGTTTTCTCTAATGGCTGAGTAGTATTCCATTGTATATATGTACTACAGTGTTTGAATCTACTCGTCAAGTGAGGGGCATCTGGGTTGGTTCCCTAGTTTAGCTATAGTAAATTGAGTTGCTATAAACATTGATGAAGCTGTTTCTCTATAATATGGCAATTCTAGCTCTTTTGGAAAAATACTCAGGAGTGGGCTAGTTGGGTCATAAGGCTGTTCAAGCCCTAATTTTTTGAGGAGTCTCCACACTGCTTTCCAGAGTGGTTGTACCAGTTTGCAGTCCCACCAGCAATGTGACAGTGTTCCTCTTTTCCCACAGCACCTCCAGCATCTGTCATTGTTCGTATTCTTCATTTTCGCCATTCTGACAGGAGTGAGGTGGAATCTCAGTGAAGTGTTGATTTGCATTTCTCTGATTGCTAATGATGTAGAGCATTTTCTCATATGTTTATGGGCTTTTGGGACTTTCGCCATTGAGAAATTTCTCTTTAGTTCTGTAGCCCGCTTACTGATTGGATTATTTGTGGTTTTGGTGTTTAGTTTTTTTAGTTCTTTGTGTGTTCTGGATATTAGCCCTCTGTCCGAGGTGTAGCAGGCAAAGATTTTCTCCCATTCTATAGGTTCTCTCTTGACATTCTTGACTGAATCTTTAGCTGTGCAGAAGCTTTTTATAGTTTAATTGCATCCCATTCATTTATTCTTGACTTTAATGCTTGCACTATGGGAGTCTTATTAAGGAAGGTGGTGCTGACCCCTATGTCATGTAGTGTTGATTGTACTTTTTCTTCAAGCAGTTGTAAAGTTTCTGGTTTAATATCTAGATCTTTGAATCATTTTGATTTAATTTTTGTGCAGGGTGAAGGGTAAGGATCCAATTTCAGTTGTCTACACATGGCTGTCCAGTTTGTCCAGCACCATTTGTTGAACAGGCTGCCCTTCTTCCACACTGTGCTTTTGCCCCCTTTATCAAATATCAGATGGTTAAAGATTTAAGGGTTCATCTCAGAATCTTCTATTCTGTTCTGTTGGTCTTTAATTCTGTTTTGATACCAATACTATGCTGTTTTTGCTACTGTAGCCCTATAGTATAATTTCAGGTCAGGAATTGTGATACATCCCTGCTTCTTCTTTTTTGCTGAGTGATGTTTTGGCTATTCTGGGAACATCTTTCTTTTCAATGAAATATTTGTTTCCTTTCACCTGAAATCTTTTCAAGCTCAGTTTCTTTACTTTCATTTTGTGAGCAGTACTGTCAGTTTCACTGTCCATACCCTTGTGCCCCTCCCAGGGGAGTAGCAATAATTTTTAGACATATCTCTGTTTAGACACTAATATTACCTTATGTGTTATTTCTGTTTCTCCCAGCAGTTACACCACTTAGGTATTATTGCTTTTATGGATGAGCTGTTGAGGTTCAGAGATGTTAAGAAACTTCAGAGTCATACAGCTTATAAGTGGTTAATACACCATTTGAGTAATAATTTTGTTTATACCATAAATTACTTTAAGTAGAGACCATATCAATGAAAATACCATCATGCATTCATGAGGGTAGTTCAGAGGGTTTGGTGTAAAGGCAGGGAGAAGAGTATAATGTGAAGAGAGAAGGATACTAAAAGGAAGAAAATTTGAGATGTTAGTGTTCCATGGAGTTCTAGCACAGAACCTACTAGATGGTAAAAGATAATTAAATATAGCCTTTCCAAGTCAAATCTAGAGATTTCAAAGCATGAGAACTGACGGAGGGAAAGAGATTGAGTTTCAAAACATGAAACCCAGTTTACCCATCTCTGGGTTTTTTTTTTTTTTTTGTATGCTATTCTAGGTTTTTGTAATCTTTTGCTTTTTGCCACCTGTCTATACCATATATGATATGTAGGTAGATGAGTGAGATTATTAAATGCATACAAATAAATTGTAGAAATATTGGGCATATTGCCGACCTAACTAGGTAGACCTAGTTAACTAGGGGGGCCTCAGATGTTAGATTCTGTGACTAGGCCCCCTGTTTAAAAGAATCTTTAACCAGATGTGATGGTGCACACCTGTAATTCAAGTGACTTAGGCGGCGGAGGCAGGTTTGCGAGTTTGAGGCTAGCCCCAATGACTAATTGAGAACCTCTGAAACTTAGAAAGAACCTTTCCCAAAAATAAAATAGAAAGAGTCAAGTATATAGCTCAGTATTAGAGTATCCTTGAGTTCAATCCCCAAAACCAGAAAAAAAGAATCTTTAGACTGAAAAAATTGAAATTGATTCTGTTCTGATATGTTTCATTCCATGTATCATTGCTACTTTGAATCATCATTTCCAGTTCATGGCCAAGTCTTCCCCATATTTAAAAGATATGTTAGCTATTAATAAGTGAACATTCCATGGGCATTAGAG
This sequence comes from Aplodontia rufa, assembly GCA_004027875.1. NCBI lineage: Eukaryota > Metazoa > Chordata > Mammalia > Rodentia > Aplodontiidae > Aplodontia > Aplodontia rufa. Next base: position 38,878 of record PVKS010014572.1, on the reverse strand, counting down.
TAACTTCTGCCTCCCTTGGATTTTTTTAATGCTGCTTAGATTTCTAATCGTAAAGATTGAGGAGCAAAACAGATGTTAAGGTTAGATGTTAAGTTGATGACTGTTTCTCATTCTTGGTCAGCCACTTTCTTATGCTAACTGAAGTTTAAAATGTAGTGGTTACTTCAGTGGAAATATTTTGAAGTGTTGTCTTAGGAAGTACTGATGGTCCCTCAAGGACTAGGCATCAAATGTATGTGACTGTTGTTTGTTGTTCCAAGAAGTTAATTTCCATTTTAAGGAAGAAGATGCAGAGTCCTAATTTTACTATATTTTAGAAAGATAAGTAAAATCCTTTATTAAGGGTTATTTTCTAGGAAAATAAGATAGTAAATTTGAATTACTTGAAGTACACAAAGTGAAAGCAACTCTTGCTTTGTAATTATTATTCACAACATCTTATTATTAAGCAGCTCTGTTTCTTGTCAGAAATAGAGGAAAAATACATGCACATTGAAAAGAAAAAAAAAAAAGAAATCCAATTCATTCTTCCCCAAACAATCAATCAAAATTGACAGCCCCTTTGTAGTGCACCGTAGTTTTCAAATGGAAGCAGTCTACAGCATAGACAGGAAGCTTTTGTATTTTTAATATTTGATAAAGAAATATTTGCTTAGTTATCTGTACAAAATAGTGTTCAAACTTACATATTCCATTTTAGAGTCTCTAGCTATCTTTTTGGCATTAAAAGATCTTTCTTTCCCTCCCCCTCCAAAAACAAAAATTAAAAACCTGAGCTATTTTCAAAGTAGTTTAAGGCAGATATATAATACAATACAGTCAGGAAAGATTACAGAAATTTGAATTATGGAAGGAATCTAATCATTTTAGCTCAGTTAACTTGATTTTTATATGTTTTAAGCAGAAATTGGAATTTATACGAGGTGGTATCAGAAAGCTCTTTGCATTTATAAATGCTCACTCCTGCAAGTTAAAACCCTGGTTCATAATTCCCACTTTGGGTCTTGGGAGCCACTTTTCAATCATTTCTCTCTGCTAATTTTGGTGTCACCCTCATTTCTTTTTAAACGATTCATTTTGAGCAAATTTGTAAATGGCCCTGATGTGTTCTACAATTTAGTCAATTACTGTTTCAGCCTGCAAGCCTCCTGGGGAACGGAACATACATGGCCTGAAGGTACGAATTTCAATAATTGTTTCAGTAAAGTTAGATGGATTTGTAATGCTGTGTTCCACTTATTGAAATGTCAAATAAAACTGCACTTTCTCAAGCTCTGACAAGCGATTCTTTTTTTTTTTTTTTTTTTTTTTTAGTGGGAGGTAGAGGGGGATTCATCTGTAGTATTTGCTCAGTATGTATATGTGTTTGGATACTGGGGATTTGGTGCTGTATTTTTAATTATTTGGAATTGTTTTATTGGTCAGTTCTTGAGGATGATCTTGGGCACTGGTCTCTACAAAGGTTTATTGGAGTAAGAATGCAGTAATTTTGTCTAAGTATTCAAGCATATTGCACACAAAACACCCCCTTCTCTTGACGTATTTATACATAGAAATATGTATCTAGTTAAAGTCTTTTTATTGGTTTGTGTATTTTGAATTCTGGATTTGTGTTGAAGTCTTCATATCTGAAAGCTGGCTATTTTATTAGGCTCAAGTGTTTCATAATTAATTGCTTGTGCCTTTTTTTTTTTTTTTTTTTTTGGTGAATAAGGAACATTCTCCAATGTTTTGTTTGGTTGTAGAGCTGGAAGGTGGTACCTCAAGGTTCACTACTAACCCCTGGATGTGTCCTTACAGTACTTTTTGAGCATATGTTTCTAAGTGTATTCTAGGTGGTGAGTTCATTTTCCCCTCTCCTTTTCTAGCCCTGTATTTGAATAATGGCATGAATAGAAGATTATGTAATACATGGACTACACAGTTCTGTAACCTATATATGGAATAGATTCCAACCATGGGTCTGTCTAGCAACAAGCTAATTAACCTTCATAGTGAAATGAGAAATTTGTGGCAAATTATAGGTTAATTAGAACTGTGTCCTCAGAACACAAGACTGATCAAGATTCTTTCTTTACTTATAGGTAAATACCCGGGCCGGACCTTCTCAACACACTAGCCCTGCAGTCTCGGATTCTCTTCCAAGCAGTAGGTGAGAGTGAGCGAGCGAAGCGTGCCCTGATGTTGTCTGTGGAGTTGGGGGTAGGATGGGGAAGAAGCGTGTGGGTTATCTGTCACCTCTTTTCTGTAAGGCAAAAATACATGTCTGTTGCCAGAAAGAAATTTGTCTGGCTAGATAACCCTATCTGCATATTGGCTGAAGAGAAAGGACCTCATGTAGAAAGATGAAATTAGACATGTTAGACAATTAATTTTAGTCTGCAGAGTGGTTCTCCATTGGTCTCCAAATTACATAGAAAATTCAGTACCTCTTTCATGCATTAAAGATCTGGTTTGTAAATTGCATAATGCTTATTAATTTTTTTCTTGCCTGCACATCTTCTGGCAGTGTCGTTACCCGTTGGCATCTTCACCAGAAAGAGGCAGGGAGAGAGTAAGGTGGTGAGGCTTAACGTGAGTGGCTATGTTGTTCAGTGGTTGTGTCTTTGGTCCTACGGGAAATCACAGCTATGTAACAGGAATATCATTTTTGTGGATTCATGCTAATGTTGCCCCATACTGGCTAAGATATAAGGCCTGAGCCTTTTCAGAGTGTCCTCACAAGCCAGAGAACTTACTGCCAGAGTGTTGTGGTCCTTGGGTAGAAGGAAGGATCTGCTTAATTTTGGTTGTACATTCAGTTATTCAGCCAGTAAACATCATATTACTGTACATGAGGGTGAGACTATGAACGTGATTACTCCATGTGTGTGGCTTCATTGGTGACTGGAAAGCTAGCATTGAGCTGGAAAACCCTGGGTCTGGGGCCTCAGCCAGCATGCGTACATTCCTTTCTTGGCAGAGGTATGGTTTAGGCTTTTGCTTTCCCTCTGCTCCCTCTCGCTCCCTCTCGCTCCCTCTCTGCCTACCGTCTTGATTCTTTGTCCCAGGCTGTGTACTGCAGTGATTTAAGTCCCTCTTTCTGACTCTTGCTTTACTTACCTGACCCTTCCTCCAAAGTTACTGCATTATGGTGTCAGTGAGTCTACCCACCAGCTTTCCTGCTGTGACACATGGCTATAAGGGGTGTTTCCTTCTTAAACAGTTTGTTCCCTCTTATAGTACAGTTAACCTGGTGATTCCCCAGATGACCATCCGCCTTGCCAGGTGTTTTCATTCTCCCCAGAGTGCTAGGTCCAGCTGGTGGTGCTTTGCAGCTTCTCTCTGCACTCTGGCCCTGTGAGCCATGGTCCTGCAGGGAGAAGGCATGAGAAAACAAAGCATTTCATTGTTACCACTGCTTCCAGGAAAGGTGTTATCCATAGACTGTGAGCCCTGAGGTAGAACAAAGTGTTCTTACTGTTGTAGGTCAAGTTTCATCATGGTATGAGAAGCAAGATGGAGTTGAAAAGATGGCAAGATAGGAAAGCAGGATAATTTTTAAATTCTCCCTCATTCATTTTAACAACATGTGAGAATTAGCCTGGTTATTTGAAAATTATCATGTATATTCATGGAGTATTGGGTTGGACAGAAGTTCAGAGACCACCTGATAACATAGTGGTTCTCATCCTTTCATCTGTGATATTTTCACTCAGGGAGTTTATGACAGCCTCACAAATAATTTTGATAGTTTGTTTCAGTAGTGATTCTTATTAGGGGAGGAATACTAGTTGAAAAAGTCCTACAGGTGATTTTAATGTGCTACCCTAGGTTGGCCATGTTCTGTGTCCCAGGTTGATAACTAATCAACAGGTATTTATTGAATGCTTTTTGTGAGGGGCTGTGATCCATATCCACTGGAGTTCACCATCTAATGGGTGTACAGATTAATGAAAACAAAGTATACCTTTACACTTTACAGATAGTGTTAAGGGAACAAGCAGGATGCAAAGAGAGAGAACACTAGACAGGAATGTGTTTAGATGTAGACTTGGTGCCCAGGGAAGGCTTCCTGGGGAGAGCAATGTTTCCATCTAGAATGAAGGGTGAGGAGGACCTAGGTATGTTGAGATGCAGAGAAGGGCATTTCAGATAGAGTGAAGAACATAAGCAAGGCCCTGAAGTGGAGAGGAAGCTTAGCACATTTGTAAGTAGATCAATTTGGCTAGAGCACAGGGAGGGGTGCTGGGGTGGGCAGGGATGAGGAAAGAGGGGAAGAGCAGCAGGAATGATAGGGGATAAAGCTGTAGGCAGGAGTCAGAAGTATAGGGCCTAGAAGGCCCATAGTGTCCAGCCTTTGCTCTTATACTCTGTGGGCCAGAAGAGGGTTTTGGCAGTAGTGTGACATGGCTGGCCCTGTCAGATCCTTAGTCTGTGGTGTGGAGGAAAAGGAGAAGCACCACCTAATCCTGCCGTGCTTTGATGTTTCACAGCCCTCTCCTTCCCAAGTGGGCATCCAGGCTCTTCTGAACATCCATTAGCCAAGCGGCCCCCTTTTTGTTTTCATTTAGCTACATCTTAGAAGTTTTGTTTTGTTTTTATGAGCTGGAATATGTCTCCCATCAGCACTACTCATAAAGATCTGGTTGAGACCTCAGAATGTTGATGTTTCCTCTTGGAAGTGATGGCGCTTCCAGTTGTCTTCCCTCCAAGTATACTTCTCCTAGTTGTCAATAAATTATCTTACCCCATTACTACTTTGGATAACTGCTAGTCATCCTTCACTGCTCCCTGGCCTCTCTCCTGAGCAGCTGTGCATTGTCCACAGGCCACCATCCCTGCTTCTCCACAGGTGCTTCAGGCTCTCCAGATCACTGCACAACCTCCTGAGGCTCCCTACCTCCAACCTCATCCTGTCTTAGTCTCTCTTCTACTCTACAACAAGAGTAGTCTTACTAATTATATTAGTCAGCTTTTCATCATTATAATGAAATATTTGAGGCAGTCTAATTTTATAAAGTTAAGAGGTTTGTTTAGTTCAGTTTTGAAGGCTGCAAGTCCCAGTGACACAGCATAGGTTCTGGTGAGGACTTCCCCTTGGCTCTGTCACCTCATGGTGGAGCATAGGAATGAGTGATCACATCTTGATATAGGAAGCCAGAGAGAGAGAGAGACTCTGGTCCCACAGTCCCTTTTGAGGGCACACCCTCAGTTGACATTAGGACTCCCACTAGGCCCCACCTTTTAAAAGTCTACCCCCACAATACTGCTTCTTTAAGGATCAAGCCTCTAATACATGGACCCTTGGGGGATAAACCAAGTCTAAACCCTAGCACTGATACACAGCTGTGAGCTGTCATTCCTTACTTTTAAGCCCTTTACTGTTCTTCATGCCTTCAGAATGGATCGTAACTGCTGCAGGTGGTGAGCAGTGGTCTGTCACATATGGATGCTGTGTCTATTCCTGCTTTGCAGATGAACCTTAGGTACCTGAGTGGATTGGTTTCCTCTGACTAGTGCACCTGCACACATCTGTTTCTGCCTCTTTCCTGTTTTCTCCTTTTTTTTCAGTACCTACCTTCACTTTCAGTCTGGCTGATCTTGGTCGTCTATGTGGACCAAATTTTCTTTTGAAAGCTGTTTGTGATTACCACTCACCCCCCAGTCTACACCAGGCACCCCTGCTGTGGAATCCCCATAATCTCCCATGTTTCTCTTTGCTGTTGCAGTAGTGTAATCACCTCTGTCCCCCTAGTAGTTTCAGTACTCTTTGAGAACTGTGACTATAGAATATCTATCATTGAAGACCCAATTCCTGGCATGATACATGGCACACAGGAAATAATCATGTTGGAGTGAATGAATGAATGACTATTCATACTTATATTGCTTTTAAATTTCATCTCTGGATTTAATTCTCCCAATTTATTCACTTTTCTGATTCTTACCGTTTTATTTGGGTGTTTCGGTGTCTCTTCAAGTGTCATACCCAGGCTATAATGCATGACATTTAAATTTGAAATTATTTAAATAGTTTTTTTAATAGCTCTGGTCACTGGAACCATACATATAAATGAAATGATGAATAAAGTGATTCAAAAATTTTCTAGGATACAAAATCGTTTTTTTGTGGGGAGGGTGGCAGTTGGGGATTGAACCCATTGCCTCATGAGGCTAAGCATGCACTCTCATACTGAGCCACAGCCTCAGCCCCATAGAATGGTTTTTCACTAAGTTGGTATCCAGATATTGGTGTGATGAATGAAATCAGAGTTTTCTTCTGTTGGTCTCAAAGCATGAATTATTCTTTTCTTTGCTGTTTTTTTTTTTTAAAGGACAGAGAGAGAGAGACAGAGAGAGAATCAATTTTATTGAGTTTTTCACATGGCTTTCGTTGCTCTCACACTTAGTTGTGTACGTGGGTGCTGGGGTTTGAACCCGTGTACTTGCGTATGCTGGGCAAGCGCCATAACTGCCGAGCCACTGCTGCAGCCCTTCTTTGCTGTTTATTAAACTGTTTACTACACTGAGCCTGATCATCCACATGGTGTTACCAGTTCATAATTACTGAATTCAAGTCCCAACTGCCAAGGCAAGGCCTTTCCTAAACAACTTGACTTTCTTCTTTTGTAAAATTAAGATGATTAAACTTTCCATCTATCTACCTCTGATGTTAGCAAGATTGATGAAGCTGTGTTAAGGTCATGTTTTGTTTCTTGGATGAAAAACATTTTGTAAATGCAATGAATCAAAATATTATTATTTCAAGTTGATGACATAATTGAATATCTGTGGAGAAGCATTACCCAGGCTTTGGTTATTTGTGTCTTTAAAATAATTGGAACTAGGGCTGAAATGGTGGCTCAGCAATTACGGTGCTTGCCTGGCATGTGCGAGTACACAGGTTCAAACCCCAGCACTACATAAACAACGAGGTGCCTGAGCAAAGAAAGCCACATGAAAAACGAAATAAAATTGATTCTGTCTCTCTCTCTCTCTCTTTTTTAAAAAAGAAAAAATATGGAACTATCAAACTGGGAGACCTTTATGGGAATACTTATATTTAAATATTTCCTATAAAAATATGTGTATGCATGAGAGAGAGAAAGAGAAAGAGAGAGTGTGACTTTGAGCAAGGCCTATTCCTCAGTTGCATCTTTAAATTAGGGATAATATCTCTGTCCTCAAGTGTGCAGTTACTGTGAGGATTAAATCAGGATAATAAATAGCAGCACTCAGCACAGTGCCTGGCACTGGCCGTCATTCGGTAAACAGCACTGCTGTTGTCATTTGTTAACTGGGCTGATGATAGGCAGTTGTTTGTTTTTTGGTATATGTTAGCTTTAGTCTCATTCTATAGAATTTTTTTTTTTTTAATAAAGAGAGAGGGTCAGTGGGAGAGAGAAAGAATCAATTTTATTTAATCTTTCATGTAGCTTTCGTTGCTCAGACTCTTCATTGTGTTTGCAGTGCTGGGGTTCATCCCACATTCGTATGCATGCCAGGCAAGTGCCAAAACCACCAACCCACCACTTAAGCCCTATAGAATTCTTAACTGCCCCTTTAGTACATTGATTCTTAGACTTGGAGGCACATTAATTACATCTAGAATGTGGACATATCTTCTAAACCTAGAAAGTGAGGACTGAGTCTCCATTGGGCCATAGCAGAAATTTAAGAAGTTTAAGAAGTATTTAGAGAGAACTTGTAATTAAAAGATTTGAGGTCTGAGATTTTCTCAAATGTATATATATTAAAGATAGTAATTGGAGTACCTGTGTATTTCATATCAGGTCATAAGTACTTTTGCTTTCTGATGTTTTTATGATTCTTTATGTCTTACTGTGTTTCTACAACTATGGCCACAATATAGTAACAACCACAGCATTGACCACCATTTATTGAATACCTAGCATGTGCCAGGGTACTTCAAGGGTGAGTAGGGAATGGAATCTATAGAATGAGATGTGGTCTTTGTTCTCAGGGAGCTCCCCATCTTGGGAGAGGTTGTGGTAGGATGAAAAATGGCTATACTTATGAGTCACACAAGGAGAGAATTAATCTTAGATAGGTAGAGAGTTAGAGTGGGTAATTAAGAATAGAATTAAGGGGGCCAGAGCAGTGGTTCTGTGGTTACAGTGCTTGCCTAGCATGCACAAGGATGTGGGTTCAAACCCCAGCACCAATGGAGTGTCAAAGCAATGAAAGCCACATGAAAAACTAAATAAAATTGATTCTCCCTTTCTCTATCACTCTCCTCTCTCTCTCTCTCTCTTTCTCTTTTTTTTTAAAGAAAGAATAGAATTAAGAAGCTTTCACTATCAGCTAGAAAATTGATACTATTTTGTACGCCAGTCTATTAACTGGGTAGATGTGTATAGGTGCAATTCATTATAAAGCTAGAAGGACCTCAGAGCTTCCTTTGGCCACCCCTCTTTCCTAAGAGATTTTTCTCTAAAGTAAATCCATGTGAATTTTTAATAGTGTGTTAGTTTTCCGTTACTATAGCAGATATCTGAGATGATTAACTTATTATCAGACAAGGCTGATTTTGAAGGTTTCAGTCCTTGTTTGGCCCCATTGCTTTTGGCTCTTTGATGAGGCAGCACATCAAGTTTGGAGCATGTGACACAGGAAGCTGATCACCTTACAGTGGAAAGTGTAAGTGAGTGCAGCATCCCACAGTCCCCTCTTGAGAGCATGTCTCCAGTGACCTAAAAGTTTTCACTAGGCCCACCTCTTAAAGTTTCCATCACCTCCCAATAGTGCCAATTTGGAGACCAAGCCTTTTTAGTACATGGACCTTTAGAAGGGGACACTTAAGATCCAAGATATGGATGGATAACAATATATGTCCAGAGAACGTCTTAATATTCCCAAAATAACACTGGAGAATGAGCCTCAGATCTATAAGAAAGCAAAGGAAAGAGGAGGCAGTTACAATTTATTGATTTTATTAATACAAATATATTGTCTATGTGCTATTTTGTGATATTTAATACCCAGTAAAGTTGATATTTTTTCCATTTTGTAGAAAGAGAAAATTAAAGTTCAGAGAGGTTAAATAACTTATCCCAGATCACACAACTGTTGAGAACCAGGATTTCTTTCTAATGTACATTGACTTCCCAGGAAGTTGAATTGTAACTCTAAACTGTAGCAGAAGACCAGGACTTAAACCATTTATTTTATTTTTTGAAGTTCTGTAGTAGTATTTGCTGTGAACATTTCTCAGAGTGCATTGTTAAATACTTTGTGCTTAGCAGAAGACAGTATCCATGCAAAATTGCCACTGAAAGACTACCCAAAGGAAGCAGAGCTAATGACCAAACATGTCATTTCAGTAGTCCATAAAATATTGTAGCTTGCTCTTGACTGCAGACTTCTTTATTGCTGTAGATTACTAATGAGGTTTCATTCTCCTCTTTGGTACCTTTGGCATTTAGCCAGTCACTTTGGGAAAAAAAAAATCTTAACACAGAGAGGAGTGTAGTCCAAGTCTGTATCTAAAAGCAAAGGTGTATTTCAGTCCGGAATTTTTCAATGGTGTTCAGAGTTGTTGGTGATCTTACCACTCACTCATCATGTCTTCACTTTTCAGCTTGAAGAAGTCATCTGCTGAACTGAAAAAAATATTAGCCAATGGACAGGTAGGTATTATTATGTGTTAAAATTTTCAAATAATAAGAACTTATTAGTATCCAGTTTTTAATCCATGAACTTATTAAACAGTAAAGAACCTGTGGCTTTCTTCTTCTCATAAATGAATGACATGTCTTAATTTGATTGGCAGAACAATTTGCAGCACGTTTTTCAAACTGTGCTAATAGGTTTCACTCTGGGCAGATTGAAGTACCGTGTACACACCCTGCTGCCATCTCAGTTTAAAAAAAGTTAATCAGTTCTGAACAAGTGTGTCAACCCATGGGTTGTTGAAATGGCCCTGCATTCTGAGGCAGCTGTTTCTTTCATTATCTTTGGGGAGAAAATGAAAAACTGTTGCTTTTTTTCTTTCTTTCTTTCTTTTTTTTTTAACCTTCACTCCTTTTGTCCTGAAACTAACACTGGCTTTTTAGGAGAGCAGAAGGACAGCAGACATTTGGCCCATAAAATCCCTGAGCTTCTGGAAACCTTGGTTTGCCTAGTTGATGGGCCATGTGAAACTGAGTGACTTAAACCAGCCAGTTAGGGACAAAGGGGCCTGCAGTCCAGTTATTTCTCACTAATTTTGATTCAAGTAAATGGACACATCTGAAATAGTATAGTGCTTTTAAACATATACTGGTAAATTAAGCTACCTACAGGGTCCTCAATTCTTCAATAGCAACATAAATGCGTTTTAATGTTTGCTATAGTGGAAGCCCTTTGATAGCCTTCCAGGCAGGCGCCTGTCCATTGCGATCAAGCCTGCCTATTAGGCTCTATTGACTGAGACATCTGTGTCACTGCAAATAAAAGACTCTTATTGATTTTCTTAACTGCTGTTCACTTCCCGTCCATGTTTCGAAGGCTGAAATCTTAATTATCTCAGATGCTTATTCAGTGCCTTCACGTGCTGACCTCTCCAAGCCTCATTGGCATTTCATGAATCAAGTACTTGTAGTGGAGCATGTCAGGAAGACAAAGCTGGGTCCTCGTGCTTGTCCTTTAATATCACCTGTAACATTGTAGTCTGATAGATGCATGTGCCTTAAAACAGTGGCTGTGTGTAGTGCTTCTGGAAGCCTTTTTTAGCACATCATTCCTTGAATACAGTTGGAAAAAAATAAGTTGATTGGGTTCTGACAGCTCGTTGTCGTCCAGTGTGTGTGAACTCTAGTCCTTAAATGTTCTGCAAGCAGCTAAGGAGAATCTGGTGTTATAGGTATGTACAATCTTGGTAGTCTCAAAGTTTTAGTAGGTTTTTGTTTTTATTTTTATTTTCCTGCAGTGCTAGAGATTGGACCTATAGTCTTACACATGCTATAAGTTCCCTGCCACTGAGCTTTAATCTCCAGCCCCCAAATTTTAGATAGTGTTTTCCAAATAACTTTGCCTGTAAGCAACCAAAGGTTTGTTTAGATTGAGGTTCACGTCTATATCCCCACAGTGCCTGGGATGTGTTCAGAACCTATATGAAATAAAACTTAACTAAAAGCAGAAGTATTGAGCCTAGGATATTTATGTATCATCAGCATGCTTGCATTCTAGTTACTAATGATAATTTATGTACCAGTCACTTGTGTTCTTCAGCTGGAAAATATATTTCAAAATTGACATAAATTAAGAAGCTTTAACTACATTTGTTCACTCCAGGCAATGGAAAATAACCTGTCATAGATTCCTCTTTCAAAAATGAAAAGCGGTTTATTTCTACTGCAAAAAAATAAGCATTCAGAAATGTTCCTAATGTTTTGACAACAAATCTAGTACCATAAATATCTTAGTGGTCTTAGTTATGAGGTTCTCTGCAGTGGGAGATTGTTGTGGCAATGATTTTTGACACTTAAAGATTGTTTATTGCTTTCCCTTGGGAATGTGCTAACCCCACGTTGAACAGTCTGGCATTTTCCTTCTTTTAAGGATAAGCTTTTTTAAATATTTACTTTCACTCAAAACCCACGAAAGCTCCACCTTTGGAAGCTTTCAAAATACCTCCTACTGATGATTCCTCAGTTGGTGCTACAGAGCAAACAGGGGGTGAGATTGCATTGCAGCAAGGTAACATGCGCAGCATGGGCCTCCATACCTTTCTGGAATGAGCACTGACACCACTTGATATGGAAGATGTAAGTCACATTTAATGATACTTTTACACTTGAGCATAGTTTTTTATTTAAGTGGTTTATGCTCTCAAGCATTAATAATGATTTGCCTTTCCACTAGCCTCCACTTAGATTTAATAAGGAATTCATATTAATCATTAAAAGAAAGGGACATGATTCTTCAAGATAATCAAATATTGACAGGTTAGAAATAGCTTTCTGCCTGGGTTCATTGATATAGGTTATGTGATATAAATATTTATTTCTTTTCTGTCACTCAGAGTAAATGCCACCAATTGATTCAGCATTGATATAGTGTCAACAGTTCATAAGAAACATTTGACTGGCTTGTGTTTTCCGATTAGTCGCTGCTCTATAAAGTGGGATTTACTAAATCTCTCCAATTGTCTGCTCATAGAGTGTGACTGCTTTCTGAAACCATTATTGCTTCGATTTGTGAAGCAAAGGTCTAGTGATAGGCCTAGTTTCTGTTAGACCTTTACATATAAAATAAGGATTAATTGAGCATTTTTATTTTAATGATTTATAAGCGATAGGTACTGATTCTTCCTAATATAGGCACACAATAAACAAAGAATGCTTTCTTTACTAATCCATAATTGAATTCCATTTCATTTGCCCATTAATTTCATTAATGTATTAAATCAAGCACTGTTTTAAGAGTTTAACATTTAGTCTTTGGGATGGAGACATTTTTTTCTTGTTAACACTTTATGTTGGAGGATTCAGTTTTCCAACTTAAAAAATAAATCAAAAGGTAATTTTAGCATGTTTTATTGAGGCTGTAAGTCAGCCTCACTGCTGTGTTTTCTGAGCATTTTCCCACCAGGTCCAGTGTGGCATCATCTGTTTAACATTGGTCCTGGGTTTGAAACTGATTAGAAATAGCCCAGAGGGCCAATTTTAAGGATTTTAAAAGTGCCCAGCTCCTTGAGAATATGTGTTGTAGGACCTTTGCATCTCTAGAGTTGTTTTGCCTCTTTGTTTTTTAGCTTCTGTAGGCGAGGGTGACAGTATTTTCCTATTCCTGGTAGATCAAGTATGAATGTGCTATGAATTAACGGGTCTGAAACTGCTACATCCTTTGCTATTATTTTGAGAACTTCAGATGCCTTTAGAAAAAGATTCTTTTGAGTTTAGAAGGAAAAGGGAGGAATAGATAGTTTAAAAACTGAGTCATCATTTGTATACAAAACTCCTAGATTCTCATGGTTCATCTTAGATCTCATGGAGATTGAAAAGTGAATGAGGCTGTGTCTAAGTCCTAACTACACAGTGCCCTCCTCTGCCTGCCTGAATGCCTCTGAGTGGCTGCTGTCTCCCATTCTTTCTCAGCCCCTGCCTCTCTCTCAGCAGAAGCAGGGACCCAGGCAGTCATTTCCTCCCAGGTCATTTGCTTTCTTGGCTCATGACATATTGTAACTCTCAGTGGCTTTCTCCTCCTCCTGCATGCCTGTTATTCTGCTTTTTGCTTGTTTTAGTTAAAACAAGAAAACAACTACATTTAAAAACTATTTAGTACATCTTGAGTTAAAAAAAAACCCTATTTCACCTTTTTAAATTAAAGAGCTGTGCAACTTTAAAAAAAAATTTTTTTTTAAGAGAGGGACAGTGAGAGAGGAGAGAGAGAGGGAGAGAGAATCAATTTTATTTAGTTTTTCATGTGGCTTTTTTTGCTTTGAGACTTTGTTGTATACATGGTGCTGGGGTTTGAACTCGTGCTGACACATGCCAGGCAAGCACCTTAACCACTGACCTACCGCTCCAGCCCAAGAGCTATGCAGTTTTTAAAACGTTTCTCTTAAAAACACACGTAGCTAATGAAATTACTTTTTACTTTTGTGTGCCTTTTACTTGATGGTTTGGTTTCCTTTGGGCCTGTGACTGTTGATAAGAGAGGAACATTCTTCCATAGTATACCTGAGAAGAACTGCTAATGTGTGCTATTGAACTGGAGTGTCCTGAAAGACTAGTTGTTATTGATGAGTTACATAACTAAAGTGAATTGTGCCAAATAATTTTAAAATGCTATAAAACTGATTTTCATTCCAGCTATAATATTTAAATGCTATACACTGTAGGCTTATAAATCTTACCTTCATTTTATAATAAGCATTGTTCCTGTGCTTCATTTTGAAAAATCGAGTTAGTATGGTCATCTAACTGAAAAGCAGAAATGTTATTACTAACTGTTTGTTAAACCCTTTAATGATGTTTTTTGTAGATAAGAAGAATTATAGTAACCCATTTTGTTTGGTCAAATTTGAAATTCTCAAAATGTGTTTTTGTAATCAATTCATAAGCTTTACTCTAAAAGTTTTTCTTAAAAAAATATTTTTTAAACCTGGTGGGGTAGTATGTTCCTGTAGTAATGGCACTTGGAAAGCTGGGGCAGGAGAATGACTTGAGCCCAGGAGTTTAGGAGCAGCCTGGTGATGTAGTGAGCACTCTGTCTCAAAACAAAATAACAAAACAAATCCCATTTTTTTTGAAAATGAGAAATATTTATATAATCTATAAAAATAAGAAAATTAAAATAAGCAAATAGTCTAATATTTCTTAATATTAAAAATCAAAATGAAAGTATCAGTTAATTCATAGGCCAAAGGGCTGTATATCTTTAAAGCATCATAGAAACTCTACTCATTTTAAAAGTGGATTCAGTCTTTCTTTTTTTTTTAAGATAGAGGGACAGTGAGAGAGAGAAAGACAGAATCAAGTTTATTTAGTTTTCATGTGGCTTTCGTTGCTCAGACACTTTGTTGTGTATATGGTTTGAACCTGCATACTCACACATGCCAGTCAAGCCCCATAACTGCTGAGCCACTGCTCCAGCCCCAGATTCAGTCTTTTAAAGTGACTTGATTCTAGAATTTGCTTTTCAAAACCATTTTTATCTTTACACAACTTTTGCAAACTTCCCCATTTTCTGAGGGATTCCATATTTGTCTTGATTTTTTTCCATTCTTGAGCTTGCTTATACAGTGTGCTAATGCATGCACAGATGCAGCAACTGACATTCCCCTCCCCATTTTCCTTACCTCTCCCCTGCCTGTCCCCGATGATGTTGCATGCTTACCACTCCTGGTTTTGTTGGAGTTCTAGGAATGCTAGCCACTTCTCTTGTAACCTAGTAGGTGTTAGTGGTAAAGACAATAATGTTGGGATTATAATGGGTGTAAGTGCTCAGAGACATCCATGCCTACCACTTTGCCTATGTAGTGGTGGAGAGGAGGTGACCACAGAAGACTGTGGCCCTTCAGGAGCTGAGACCCTAAGTACTGTATACCTACATCTTGCTTACCCTTATATATCAGTGCCACTAATTCAAAATTTGTGGACTTGAGAAGTGAATTTCTCTTTCTTAGAAATTTCTTTCAAGCCATGGTGAAAATATAGCTTGTTAGATAAATTAATGGTACAACTTAAATTGTTGAGGGCATGTTTAGATTACCTAGAGAACATTCTTAGGGAATAGGCCTAGTAGCCTATTTGTACCCGCCAATAGATATTGCTCTTTATGTGTCCTTCATTGATTAAAGTAAACCAAATAGCAACTCTGCTAGTTTAGTGTCTCAAGCCACTTCATGTGCTGCATTTCTTTATGCTGTTTGAAGATACTCAGTCTAGAATAATTTGGTTTTCTTTTCTTTTCCTTCACACCACATCTTTTATACAGGTTAAAAAGTATTGTTTTCTTTATTTGTAGCATAAAGGTTGTGGTAAACAGAATTTTCCTCAAGTAGGAAAGTAGTTGCCAGCTTTTCTAACTTGCCTATCATTTTTCCACTGACCCTAAATATAGTAATTAACTGATTGTAAATTGCATCAATCACATTGTACTGCAATTAAACTGGGTTCTGAATTGGACTTTACACATTAATCTGTTGATATTCTTTTAGGGGTTGACAAAACGGCTTGGAAAAGGAGCTGTTTCTGTTACCTGCACTGCACTCCTAATTATCACAGCTCTCTGAAGCTTCAACTTTAGAAATGTATAGAAGAAAAAGATTTCCCTTGATAAATGAAGTCTTACTTTATTCAATTGGTGAAAATTTAGAGTAGAGCAAATATTTAAAGCTTTACAATAATGGTCTGAGAGCAAACTATTTTTTTCCAAGTGATATTGAATTAAAAACTTCATCCATTTTCTGCCCATGCAAGGCAGTGCAATTCCCTGGAAATTGATTTTTTTCCAGGGCTTACTATGGCTGTTCCCAAGCTTTAACTATTTGGAAAATAAAACCTTTATTAAATCTACTTAGTGAATAAAGTTGGCAGCTGGACCAGCATGCATAAAGAAATTACTGAATGCATCCAACAAAGGCTGACTAATCTTAGTTATCTGATAAATAATTATTTAAGGAATTCCTCAGAAACTCTTAAACATTATTTTGTGCATGTTAACATAATTAATCTACCATTTGTAACAAATCAGAATAGTGTTTTTGGGATAGTAGGTTTTATGGAGCTGTAGAAGACCTGTACGCTGCTTTGTATATTGTTAGAAAAGTCACTTTAGTTTGTAAAAATCACATGCCTATGTGTTTTCCCTTAATGCATTGTAATGTTTGACTATGTGTACATTTAAAAGTGCATTGATTTGGCACTTCTCCATCAGCATAATATGGTTTCTGTCAGTTATTGCTGTATACCATTTTCAAAGAAAGGGTCTTTATACTCTACAAAAATCATGAACATTATTCAATTAGTTTGCTAAATGTTAATTATAGGGTCACCTGAGGACTTTTCAGGGCTGATTTATTTACACATCATGCATTAGATCACTGTCCTGGCCTATGCCTCTGTGTGTGTGTGTGTGTGTGTGTGTGTGTGTGTGTGTGTGTTGTATTTCCAAGTTTGACTTTGGTTGTGTGCATTGCTGTTCAGCACTGGTTCTTTGCAGGACTAGAGACTCTTTTCTTATCGGTATCTCTGACCTGACCCTTTTGAGCTATATTATATCATTCCATTTTGACACCTTTTATCAAACTTTAATGAAATGACCCAGGCAAACAAATTGTCATTAAACTTTCCATCACTTTGTCCCTTGGTATCGTCTTTTATAAATTGGACAGCAAATGTTGTATTGATCTTCTCGTTCTTGCAGCTGAACTTGAAATGACCCAGACCGCTTGTTGTTTATGGCCCAGAGTTGCTTTTCCTTGACATTTCCATCCACAGCATGACACCCTTTTTGTTTTTCTTTCTTTCTTGTGGAGATAAATGAACAAGACATACGGTATCGAGACACCCTTGGTCATGGCAACGGAGGCACAGTCTACAAGTGAGTAGTCAATTTTGTTTAAACTTTCTATTGACTTTTATCAAATGCTAGGGATCCAAGTACTCTGTGGCAAAGATTTTTGCATGACTACCAGCATTTAGATTATATTTCCACGTTTGACTCCAAAATTCAGCAAGGCATCTTCTATTTTTTCAGGAATTGCCTGAAAAGTGCATTTATATTGCCTTTTTAATATTTCTGGGTCTGCATCTCTCCTGGGTGAGCAGTTAATAGTCAACCATTAGCAAACCTACTTTTAACTGTCCTGAAGTTTAATGCATATTTTCATTCACCCTTTAACACTGTTATTATTATTTTTTTAACTTGCTAGCACCCCATGCTAGTCCCTTGCCTGTTTACAGTTATGCCCAGTGGAAGCTGAACCTTATAAACACCATTGCTTTGCCCTGTGTTGACACAATAAGTTATTAAAAAGCCTTCTTCCTATTGTATCTCCTTCTCTCTTCACCATACTCCCCTGAGAGAATTTCTATATACATTGATGAATATGTTAAGTTATAAAACTCTCCCAAATTCCAGTCGCAGTGATCTTACCCTAAAGGAGTGTTCATTTTCATATTAAAAAATGCTAACCATAAAAAATAGTTCTCTCAATAGTACTCTTATGCAGTAGTGCAAAGTTTAAACTACATAATGTAATATCAGGTACTTAATAGTCTGCAATGGTGTATGAAAAATATTCCACTAGGAATTAAAAAATCCATACTCTGTAAGAAAGCCCTGAGGGAGTAATAAAGCTTTCCTCCAGAGAGCTGTTTTCCATATATGCACTAACCCTGCATCATATTATGATGGTGTTTTTACCTTAGATATTTTAATATCAATAATAATATATAATATCAGGGTTATAAAAGAATTTATTTATTTTCTAATTGGTTACTTGCATTTTTAGAATTTTAAGTTCTGATTAACTACATGAATACAAATCTTGTCCTATGGCCATAAAGAGTCACATCCTAAAATCCCAGAGTATCCATCAAATATCAGTGCAGCCTTGGCACAGAATTCAATTTCTCAAGGTTAGAGACTCCTTTGTAGTCATTTGATCTGGTCACCTACCCAGGACTTCAGCCCTGTCTCTAGGTACAGGCAGGATGCAAGTCTTTTCTTCCAAATATGGTCCTTTAAGAACTTATGTTCACCGAAGTGTCTTGCAGATGACTGAGTATTGAGGATAGTAGGTCTGCAAGTTAAGTCCTGCAACTGTGTATATTCAGATACATTTATGACATATTTTTACACCATCTTTGGGCTTTTCCTATAAAATGTTGGAGGCTTACTGCGTACATGAGTTTTTTGAGGCTGCTGTTCTCCTTCTGGGTCATACTAGCATTCCTTTAATGTAACCCCAGCACTGCATGTGTGCCATTTCTTCACCTTAGTGGTTTCCTCCTTACACTTTTCTGACTTGAATTTTTACCCTGTTCTGAAGGTTCATAGAAGGTAAATAAGAAGGACCATGTATGCTCCAATTTGCTTCTCTGGAGTTCCCTGGAAGGAGCAATTTTCACAGCTTCAGCCTTTCTTCTTAATGCTTTCATACTAATGGCCAGATACAACAAACCAGGAATGATTTCTAGCAACTTTTTGGATTCCTTTTGTTGGCTTCAAATGGAATCTAAACACATTTCTTTAGATTTCTAAACACTGTGTATTGCACCAAATATTTAGCTTTGTATTTAATTCAAGACCTATTGTGAATTTACTGTCCTGGTGTATTCAAGGGAAAGAAGCATAAAGCCAACAAACCCTGGCAGATAATTTTTGTTAGACATAACATTCTAGATGTGCAAAAAAAAATTTTTTTTTCTGTACTGGAGATCAAACTGAAGGTCTTGTGCATACTAAGCAAACTCTCTACCACTGAGCTACATCCCCAGAATAGATGGTAGAATTTTAATCTTCTATCAAATTAAAACATTTGTGTGTAACAAAGGAGGAGTGTACAAGAAAGTGGAGATAACATGCCCATCCCTCAAGGAACAGTTACAACATGAAATTATGTTAATTATGTTGTTTAAAATTATGTTTAATTGTGGTAGGAGCAGTTGCTCAGTGGTTACAATACTTGCCTTGCATGCACAAGGACCCGGGTTCTAACCCCAGCACCGCATGTGCAACTGTGTCAGAAAAACAAAGGCCACATGAAAAATTCTCTTTCTTCTCTCTCTCTCTCTCTCTCCCTCCCTCTCCCTCCCTCTCCCTCTCTCTCTCTCTCTCTCTCTCTCTCTCCCTCTCTCTCCCCCCAACTCTCACTTTCACTCTCCTTCTCTCTTTAAAAAATTTATGTTCAATTGTGGTAAAATATGCAAAATATAAAATTTACCATCTTAACCATTTTGAAGTATACAATTAGGTGGCACTAGGCACATTAACACCATCCATCCCCAGAACTCTTTTCATCTTGACTAACTCTTACCCATCAAACAATAATTCCCATTTGTCCCTTTTATTGTTATTTTTAGCTAAGAAGCATGGCTAGCTAGAACTTCTTTCATTAGGGCCACAATGTCCAAGAACATTCTCCTACACGTTTTTAGCATAAATTCTTCAGTTTATGCTGTGATGACATTAGCAATTTGTTCTAAAAGTTCATTTAGCTGCCATTGCTAATGTTCTATATGAGTGTTGTAAGATCTAATGCTTTGGACCCTGGTTGCTTATGGAAGGTGTGTAACAGTATTGTAATAATTTTAATACTTTATTTATGTAGTTGATTTCTCATAAAAGAGGAAATTCTACCTGTCCTTTTGCTTGTGTGATTCTGGTTTTGTTTTTTTGAGACAGGTTTTTACTGTGTTGCCCAGTTTGGTCTTATACTCCTGGGTTCAAGTGATCTTCCTCCCACAGCCTTCCCAGAACAGGTGTGCACCACTGTACCTGATTTCTACATGATTCTTCTTCTTCTTCTTCTTCTTCTTTTTTTTTTTTTAAAGAGAGAGGGACTGTGAGAGAGACAGAGAAAGAGAGAAACAACTTTATTTAGTTTTTTTCACATGGCCTTAGTTGCTCCAACACTTAGTTGTGTTCATGGTGCTGGGGTTTGAACTCGGGTCCTCGTGCTTGCCAGGCAAGCATTGAAACTGCTGAGCTACCACTCCAGCCCCCTCTACGTGATTCTTGAAGTGAAAAATGTGAAGATGCCCAGTTGCATGACAATTTTTCATTAATCATTGAACTTCATTTCTGCCTAGGCATCAATTTCTGTTGTTGTTCTTATATCCTTGGCTTGTAATTCAGCACAAAGAAATAGTATAATCATCAAGAAACGAGAATCCACTTTACCAAAGTCTTTACAAAGCATCGTTTGAAGTGCTATCACAGGGTTTCTCTTATACTAAGTTTACCTTAATGATGTTGACTATAAAATTATGATTTTCCAAATAAAATGATTATATTAGAGGCTATGCTACATAAACTAGATGAAGAAAGCTTTGGAAAATCCACTCATTGTTAACAGAACTGCCTACCAGGCCTATTTAATTTTTTTCTTATAAAGTGTAATAAAGCTAATAAGTGCAAAGTAAAGTTTAATATTTCAGTCTTAGTCACACTGCTTGATGGAATGTTGTGAGTCTCAAGGGATATGATGCCATGTATAACTGCAGTGTATATTATTTAATAGTGCTACATCCTCATCATTTAAGTCTAGATGTTTTCCACAGTTATGCAATATGAAATTTTGGTCCTTGTCATTTAAACCAAATGGTAATATAGATTATTTATCCTGTCCCCTACTGAACTGTTGTCTGTATTATGATAGTGACCTAAGCAGGTAATTTTAAGTTGGGATTTCTCGTGTTAAATGATCATAAGGGAGATATCATAGGCTACAGTAAAGCCCAAGCCTAATAAGAAGGAAAATTTAGGAAAATAAAATGGGTACATTTGCATTATTATTGTTTGCCAAAGTACTGCAAGCTTCTCCCCCCACCAAACAAAACAAAACAAAACAAAACAAAACCAAACAGGAAAGATCCAAGTTCTGTTCCATGTTCTATTTCTCTCTGAGGAATTCACAGTGATTTTTTTTTTTAAGAGAGTGAGAGAGAGAGAAAGAGAGAATCAATTTTTATTTTTTCATCTGGCCTGAGTTTCTCCAACATTTAGCTGTGTATGGAGTGCTGGGGTTCCAACCCAGCTCCTCACCCATGCCAGGCAAGTATCCCAACCACTGAGCCACTACTCCATTCCCACATAATGAATTTTTAAAACTTTGAGAAAGACAAAAACAGTATGTGTTGTGTTTAAGTTAGGGCTGAGTTTGGATACTGCATCTGCCACTAACTAACTGTGTGACCTTGGGCGAGTTGTATAATGTCTCCTGCCTTGGTTTTTTTCAGCTGTTAAATGGAGACAGTGATAGATCTATTTTATCAGGTTGTGTGGTTAAATGATATGATCCACAAAAGGCTTAGCATTGTGACTGATACTAAATGTTAGCTACTAGTAATGGTGGTACTAATAGTGGAAAAAAATGTTTGAATCCTCTATTTTCTAACTTTACTTGGCCATGGGACTCTTTGAGGAACATCTGTAAGCATTTCATAGAATTATAGTTTTGGTGAATTAACTTTGATAAATTCTTACTTTACATTATGATACATATTATAATTCTGTTTTCTTCTGTTGTTTGGTCTCAAGTAAGAAGATTTATTATTTTATCTTATATCATCTCATATGATCTAAAAGCTTCAAAGTATTTTTCTCTTATTGTAGTTTATTTCCAAATTGCTATAGGACAGCTAGTATAATGTAAAGCCCATTTTCCCTGGGAAAACACAAGGGCTCACAGTTCTGTGGCCATAACGTGGCAAAGTCACAACTCTGCACAGCATCTCTTTTCTTTTTGCTCTTTGCTTTTCCCCCAGGCAGTGTTGTTTCTCAAGGTCAAGCAGAGTCCATTGTGTTTCCTTGTATTTTCTAGTGTACCCAACACAGGATTAAATAGATGCTTGATACATGTTGACTGAAATGAGAATGAGGTGAGTGGAGTTTATTCCCAATTAGATTTTAGTCAGGCTCTTTGCTAGAATATGCCCCATATCTTGCTAGTTTTAGAGGCTGCAGAATTGTTTTAGGACATTCACTTAGAAGATAGGCATCTACCAATGAAGGACATATATTTGATTAATCTCCATGCACATGTTGAAGTTTTCAGTACTTAGCATCCATTGGCCCAGCATACTAGTCAGTGACCTCTTTTTAGGTAGTGTGTCCTGAGCGAAAGCAATTAACAGCTCCCATTACTTTGCAGACATTCTAATTCTCACACCACTTACTCAAACTCTTCTTCCTTGGCATGTTTTTGGACAGAGTCACTCAAGCTTTGGGTTCAGAAATGAAGTAGTCTTTAGCTCTTAGGATTAAATCGTGCTAAATCAGTTAGCCAATGATCACTTGAAGAATCATCTTTTGCATTTTTTTTTCCTTAACACCAGTTGTCATTTGTTCTGGTCACATATTCTGGTCTCTAAATATTTGAAAATAGCAGTAATATTTTATTTAAAACTACTTCACACAGCACAGTGAAGAGTCTAGCCTGGACTTTGGGTAGAATTTTCTGTAATATAATTTGTAGCATATAGGCTACCTAAACAATGTTTTAAAGATTGGATATATGCTATTATTTAGGAATTATTATCTAGAGACAATAAGAAGAGGGGATTAGTAATTCTCAAAGGTATTGGTTTCCTTTTTTGTTGAAAAAATACATTATTATTATTATTAATGTTGTTTTTGTATGGGAGATTGCACTCAGGAGAGCTTATTAACCACTGAGCCATTTCCCCAGCCCTTTTGTTTCCATTTTTAATTTTGAGACAGGGTCTCACTAAGTTGCTTAGGATCTCATTAAGTTGCTGAGGCTGCCTTTGAACTTGAGATCTGTCTTATATATTTTAATTGATATCTGTTGAGGAGTAGGCTGAGGATGGTCTTTGGTTATAGTAACTGAGATAATGTGTGCTATTAAGTCATCTTCTGCCTTTTCGATATGGCTGTAGAAGCCACCTAAAATAAATTTGTGTTTGGGGGCTGGAATTAACTCATTATAGTAATGTAATTTATTTAATGAAAATTAGAAGCTCTGAAGGTAATTTACATAAAATGTAAAAAACACATGAATTATCTAATTAAATGCTGTTTAGTTATCAAAATATTTCAAAGTATGGGATTTCTAAAAAAACATAATAAAAAGTGTCCTTGATGGTGAAAATACAGTCATGTGCCAAATAACTTTTTGGTGCTGGACCAGGTACATATGATTACATAGCCTATATGGTCCTATATGATTCCATAGCCATCTCAATTTGTATAAGTGTAGTCTAAACTATTTACACAGTGGTAGAATTGCCCAAAAATGCATTCTTCAGATGTGTCCCATTGTAGAGTGAGGCAGACTAAATTGAGAACCACATAGTACCCAGGAAACTGACTTCATCTTTCACCAGCCAAGCTGAAGGTTTCAAACCAAACAGAGAGCAGTAGATCTGGTCCCAATGTTTCTAAGACTGTATTGGTGACCCCCACTCCCTTATATATATATTTATATTTTCCCTGACATGCATCTTGTAAGTTAAGAATAGTTTTTAAATGATTTTGATATTGACCTGAGAGCTAGAGTGATTGTTTGATTTATTTTGACTTTAAATTTCCAATCAAATGAAGAGCTTTTTCCTTGCAGTCAAGACTATATTTTAAACAAGCAAACAAGACATCATCCTAATGCAAAATTAAATACTTATATGTAGCTGGGTTGCATTATGGGATCATGTGACAAGCAAGGATATTAATGTTTTCAGAAAATCAATGAGTATTTGTCAAGTAAAATTAATTATGTATGTTTCCCTCTCTCCCTCTCTCAGCATTCACTGTTATAGGTTTGTTTCATACAATAGTGTTTACTATATTGATTAGACTCTAAAGAATAAACCTGAGCTCATGATTCTCTCTCTGCACCTTTCCCACCTTTGCTCACCCACACCTCTCCATGTTCCTACAACTTCACACATGCTCATATCCATTATGGCAATGATGGATTATTGGCATCTAAACAACATGACAGGATGTCACAGGTCGCTGAGCAGAGATTTTCAGACTCTCTTTTCCACCTGAATTAACTATTATTGAAATAGTTTATTGAGATTGAAGTATTGATTTTTTTTTCTTTTTTGGCTAACTGTAGCTTAAGGGAAGGAAGAGGAGGTGGTGGACTTTTTGAAAGACACTAAATTTCATTTTAAAAAATCTCATTTATTTAGTCTTTTCTTCTTCCTACTTTATAGCCCTTATAGTTTTATTGCTTGGAAAAGGGTATCTTGGCTTTATTTTTATGACAGTATAATTATACTTCAAAAATGCACTTGATTACTATGGGTAACAAAATTGTTCTACTATATTGGTTTGGCCAATATTGCTATACAAACAACTTTTCAGTCAATTGAGTCTGGTAAAAATCAATACATTATGGTAATATTTCAAGTAAGAATTTGCTGAATATAAGTGTTTCAACACCGTCTATTTTCAGGGAAAATAATCTTGATATGGTAAGACTTCTTTGTCATGCTTTATTTTAGTAAAGTATTTTCTTTAAAAAGATATTTAAAGTCCCTAGCAAATGTGAATGGGAACAGGTAAAGCATTATATTAGCAAACATCTGTTGTTATAAGGTGGAAAATATCTGGTTTCCATTTGAAATCTGCATTAGGAGGTTGTAATATCTGGGTTTGGCTTCACCTGCAGTGTGCCAATTTTAGATTCACGGGTCTGTTCTTTTTGGGTGCTGAGTTGACAGAAAGCTTCAGACAGTTCAGAGAGCACCCAGAGGGACATGCACAGTTAATGAGGAACCTAGGAATTGTGCCCTTTCAGTCCTCCATCCATTTGTAGAGCAGCCAGGTTCTAAGTGTGCATGGTGCTGAGGGCCCTGTGTCCAGAGAGATGCTGAAGTTCTGTCCACAGGTAAGCATGGGATATGACTTACTGCCATCCTTGGGAAGAATCAGAACAGGCCCCATGGAAAAACTGATATTTGAATTGAGAAGTGGTTAAAGGATTTGGCTAACTTTGACCTTATGAAGAGAAATTTAAAGGGTTTCATGACAGCCAGCTCAGAAGCTTAAGGGCATTCCTGTAGGCAGGCAGGTTTACTTTTGTTCTGAAGGCTAGATACAGATTGCTTGTCTTGAATGTCTCTGAGAGTCCACCTTTGGCTGCATGAATTGTTTTCTTCCTCTGTTTTCCTGCTGGATAGTATTCTTTGGAGGAGAGGCCCATCTTGGTCATCTTGGTAGGAGTCCTCAGAGTGCTGGACATGGAGGAGCCTTATCTACCATTTCTAGAACTAACCTGCAGAGGCAGATTCTTTACAGTCTAAATAAAGATGAACACAAGTCTTCCCCATTGCAAGGCAGCTTCTGCAGGTGGCAAACTCCCCTTCCATAAGGAGAATGACATGGCTGTTGTTCAGAATTGCTACCAATTCCACCTTACACCTAGGCATTAGATGATCACATAGGTGTCTTCTCAGTCTAAAGTTCTAGGACTTTAAATGTAGCACTAAGTGACCATGAAAATATTTTCAGGTGTTGCTTGGTTTTGTTCTTTTAAATTTTGTCTTACTATACATTCATGTATTTACTGAATAAATATTTACTAAATATCACTATGTGCTAAAGAGTATTCTAAGTGTATATATGCAATCCTGTAGTAAACAAGACTGTCAAGGTCCCCAAGCTCCTGGAGCTCACACTAATGGGCCAACAGATGATAATCAAGGAAATAAACACTGAAATAAGATGATATCTGACCTTGCAAGTGCCATAAAGAATGTAGAGGAGGTGCTTGGGGAAGGCATATCTGGGAAGATGGTATTTGAGCTGAGACCTGAAGGACAAGAAGGAGCCAGTCAGGGGAAGATCTGGCAGAAGGACCTTCCAGGCAGAAGAAGCCACTCAGGCAAAAGCCCTGAGATAGACACGGGTGTGTTGTGTCTAGACAGTGTCATGAAGTAGAGCGAGCTCAGGGGAGCATGGAGAGATGGTCAGGGCCTGATCATGCCAAGAAGGTATGGTTTTTACCAGTCGGAAAGCAAAAGGTAGGAAGGCCACGTGGCTTGCCAAAGGTCAAGGTAAGAAGAGACCACAGGTCTTCTGATACCTAGATCAAAATTTGGGAGTGTTTCCCAAAGCCAGGATTTTTCCGTTTTCCATCCACTCTCTGAGTGGTGTCTTTTTAGCTTACATTATTTTTGGATGTGAAATATAAATTAATGTATAATCCTGAAAGTCAGTGATGAACAATGTCCAGTTGTTAATTTTCAAACTTTTTAGATCTTAATATAACCCTTTCTAATCTGACAGTTATCTCAGAATAACTTGCTGTTTGGCCTATCCTTTGAGTCAGTTCACTTCCTGAATATTAGGAATTTAATAATTGAATCACTAGGTTAACTGTATGGTTGTATTAATGGAGGTGGTACATTTCTTGATATCTAAGACACAATAAAAATTTAAGCTGTTTTGCAGAACTTGATGTGTTAGAAAATTGTAGTTTCTTCGTTGGCATATTGCAAAAGCAAATATCTGTATGCCACAGCATCTAGGGCATTTACTTAAATTGCTTTTTTGGAAAATAATTCACAGCAAAGTCCAAAAGGCATTTACTGTGTATAACTTTCTGCCACAGTTTTTTTTCCCTCCATGCTCTGGCGCTGGTTATTTTGATGTAAGAGACCATGTTTCTGTTAAATTGCTGCCTTGCTGGAGTGAAATATATTTAGGTTCTGATTTGTACACTAACACTGGATTGGAAGAATAGGTTACTAAATTAGAGAAGGAAATAACAATAGAGATTTAGGTTGTGAGTGTTAAACATAAAGTTATTTTTAAAAATATTAATTTGCTTTTTAAATATGACTTTGTATTGTTTTTCCTTTTGGCTCAAAAATGTCTATGGTTTTCCTTGTTAGTGTTGTAAAAAGAAAGAAAAAGAGTGTGTAGTGTTACTGCTAAAAATGTACTGCATGGTTTTTGTTTTGTGAATTCAAATAATGAAATGAAAAAATTTTTCAGAAAAAATTAGAACTTGCTTTAGGGCACAATCAATACAGCATTTTAACAAGCTTAGTGTATTTGAAAAATATGTATTGTGTAAGGTTCTCAAACATACGGATTCTATTATGACTGCTAACTGTAGCAGCAAAATGTAACAATATACTTTGTCAATAAATATAAAGCTTTGATTAAACCATAATTAAGTTTTCAGAAAAGTTATCTAAAAATTATGAATAAAATGTGTTTTTACATTGTCTCAGCAACAAGAAATTTAGCCAATGAATCTTTATAGTGTTAGAGAAAATGATACACAGGGTAAAATTACAAAATGAATTTTTACCTTGAACACATGTACTAAATTAAATTTGTGTATATAATGTATTTCTTCCCACTTTTAACTTTTTTTTTTGAAGATTATTTTTGGTGAATATTTGCAGAATACAGCAGCTGGGGTGACTGACAGAAAGACAAGTGGAGACCTAAATCAAATGGTTCAAGGCCCTGCCTGCCTCCATAGGTGCTCAGAGGTGCTCAGTTAGTGCTCTCATTTTCATTTGCAAAGCAGGCCACCATTACAGGCCCTGTGTTATCCCCTAGTTGCACTGGAATGTAGAGGGACAAAATAGGGATCACCACCATCCTTTGATTGAAGAAAACTAAGACTCCGATAAAGTGCATTTCTGCCCGCATTTTCAAACAAATATATTAAAACTGCACTTTGTATTTTTGCTTTTGCATCAGGCATATGCACCTTACACATGACCCATGTGAATAAACAGCAGTCCCCCTCCACCCTTCTTCCCTGGAATTTGTAATCTTTGATATAGTGAATTAATCCAAAGTCAAAAATGTTAGTATTATTTGCTAAACCTCAGTCACTTCAACATATGATTCTCTGGACATTTTTTTTTATTAGATGGATATAAAGATACAATTGAGGGGAAACATTATCAAACATTCAAGAACCAATGTATATATACTTAGTTATCCAGGGCTAATGCCATGTCATGGATGCCCAGCTTGGGTTCCCCATGTTGCTGTTTCCCCCAGAAGAACCCCTGAGTTAAATGGACATCCCGTGGAGGACAAGAGATCTCCTTCTGAAATGATTTCCCTATATTCATATCCTCCAGTCTCCTAGCAGTTCTTCCTACACCCTCCCCACCCTGTCCCCTACCCTACACCTCCAAGTATCCTAGGGAGTTATCTCCCTGTTGCGTTGAGAATCATACAATTTGAAGTTATTATTAGCTTTGCCGTCTAACATACTGCTTCCAGATGTATTCTAGCTTCCACAGATGAGAGAAACCATTCGGCCCTTGAGTCTCTGAGATTGGAATACTTCACTTAGCATAATTCTTTCCATCTCCATCCATTTGATATAAAAGCCATAATATCATCTTCTCTAATGGCCGAGTAGTATTCCTTTGTATATATGTACCAAAGTTTTTGTATCCGCTCGTCGAGTGAGGGGCATCTGGGTTTGTTCCTCTCTGGATATTTTATCTTTAGTGTTTTTCATTGCCATGATTTTGTGAGTGTGTTTGTGAATGTGTTTAAATTGTCTCTGGAATTGTGTTTATGCTTGTCTTGCTGGTCTTCATAAGACCATGAGTTCCTCTCCCACATAGCTTCCTCTCCCCATAGTTCCTCTCCCTCTCAGCTTTCTCTTACTTTTTACTGATCTTACTTTTATTTATTTTAGAGAGAGAAAGAGAGGATCGATTTTATTTTCTCATCTGGTTTTTGTTTTTTTGACACTTGTTTGTGTATGTGATGTGAGGGTTTGAAACTGGGTGCTCACATGTGCCAAGCAGGTGCTGTACCACTGGGTCACCTCACCAGCCCTTATCATACTTTATAAATACATGTGGCATCTTCATGCCTTGCTGTCCTAAGTGGATCGGAGAATAGCACCTTCTCTTGACTGATCTCAGAGGACTCTGTAATGCAAAAAGTTGCCTAATTTTTGAAGGAAAACATTCGAACAGTTTATATATTATTGGAAGTCAATAAAGATACCTCAAAAAGAACATGGTGTTCTCAAAAAGAACTTTTAAACATACTCCCCAACACAGAGGTGCAGTGCCTTTTGCAGGATGTGTCTCACATTCCTTATTACTGGTTTAAAGATGAGGGTGCTCAGATGATGCAAGGTATGATAGTTTGTATTGTTCAGTTTTTATGGTAAAGGAAAATCTCTCTGGGTTTATTTTGACCCTGGTCATGATATGCCCATACTGTGAAGTCTGTTATGCACAAAAGTGCACAAAATGAAGATGAAGTGCCTATCTACAGCCTGACAAAAGCCATTCCTTTGCAGAGTGGTAGCTGCAGTGAAAGTAAATAAATGAATGGACAGCAATCACAGCCTAGTTGATGAAACTGTTCAATTAAAGCACAGGCATTTACATGGTGTAATTTCCCTAAATTGCCAATGAGCCCCTTTAGACACAACCAGTGTTCAAATTGATTTCAGCATTGATTTTGGCTGAAGCTGATAAATTTCTGCTTGTTAGTTAAAGTAATTTTGCAGAAGACTTTGTACTGCAGTATTGAAGTGTTCATTTAGCTGATGGTTAAAAGAGGAGTTATTTACAGAGGCCTCTACTGTTGTTCTGAGATGGGACAATTCCCCAATCATCTTTTACTTTTAATTTTTTAGGCTTCAGTATACCAATCAATAGGTGATTGAAACTGATTAAAACTTATCCAACCAGCTGCCTATGGCAGTTTAATTAGAAGCTGGATGATTCTTAAATTAAAGTTGTCTTATTTTCATTGCATAGCCATCTTGCAGAAGAGTAAAGGACTAATGGTGCTGAAAACGTAAAAGTTAGGCTGTGTTAAGGCATCTCACAAATGCTAAATCACTCAATATCTATTGCTAGGGCAGCTCACAAATGCATTCAGAAACTTTTGGAGATTAGAAGGATTAATATGCTTACTTTTCAGCCAAAAAATGTTTGTTTTCTGGCAAGGGATAACCTACAGCATAATAATAAATGTGATAGACCAGCTGTTTGCAGTATGTACCTTATTGCATAAACAAGGTGAACACTTGAATTTAGTTTTGAACACAGTACAGGGTGGAACTGACCATCTTGAGATCCTGTGCATCTCATCAGCTTTGGGTATTTTCTATTGTGTTTTCATATCTTGATTACAACAAATCTCCATTGGTTGAAAAATAAATATTTTTACATAAGACCATGTTCCATGTTGACTTATCTACAGTATTGTGGGCAGGATTAAAGAAAAGAGATTTTTTGCTATCCCTCCCCCAAGCTTCCCTATACTCCTTTTATCTAGTGTGGGACAGTTTCTTGAGTTTTTAATGGAAATGGGTTAATATTTCTGCCATAGGGGACATATTACATCTGGTACTACAGAGAAGAAGGGAATAAATGGTTCACTTTTCAGAGGTGCATTTACTCTTTGACACACTTGGGTACTATTTAGTGTTCTAGAAGAGGTAATTTAGTAAATTGTACCCCAGTGGCTTGAAAAAGTTAATGCAACTCAGAAAAGCAAGTCATTCAATCGATTTTCCCTATTGCTTTTTAAAAACCAACACTGACCATATCCAGAGAGCCAGAAGATCTGGAAATAGCCTGTGTATGTTCCCACAGAGTTGTTGGATGTACACTGCAGGACCTGAGTCCACTTTCCACTCCTCTGCCTGTCAGACAGGGATCTTGAAGCAGCTGTTAACTTCACCAAGTCCTGATGTCCTCTGTTATAAATGGGATAACGTCTACCTGCAGATTTTTGTGAAAAATGAATAGCTTCTCTTTGTGAAAATGCCTTGTAAGTTAAGCACAACAGAATATTAGTTACTAATAGAAGGTTTTCTGAAGTAGCCATTTTTGCTCTGAATTTGGAAAGTTATTTATTATTAATTTTCCAAGAAACTGTGAGCAGAAATTACATTGTAGTCAAGCTATTTAGGGAGAATTTCTAGCTAGTTAATCCTCCAGGTATTTCTGGTTTTCCCCACATGTATTGTCTAACTACATGATAGATGTGTAGTTCCTTCCTTCTGTCCATCCCTCCCTCCCATTCTTTCTTCCTATCACTAAGCATTTTAGCTCTTGTTTCTCTGTTTTGCCCATTACATTCTTTCAGAACCTTTGATCAGGAGATCACTATGAATGTAGCTTCCTTGATCTCAAAAATATTCATTCAGGCCATATATTACAGGACATTACTCTAGTTAATGTGGAGAGTGTTAAAGGCTTGAGCTGGGCTTCTTCAACTTACAGAAGAAATCTGGAAGCAGCAGTGACTACATTAACTTTGAGGTAGGTGTGAGAGTAAAAGGGGTTACATAACCCGAGTAAACAAAAGAAGAAATGATAAAATGTAGGACTGTATTCATTTTTCTCTGAAAATCTTTCTACCCCAGCCAAAGTCCCCATATCATATGTTAGGTTGATTTATAAAGTCTGTTACAATCAGTATCTTGAAATTATTATCTGTAACCCAGTAACATATTTGATTTGTAACATAAAGAGCTGGGGTGGGGTGTTGCATAACCACAAATTATTTTGAAATCAGTAACCAAGCATGGGTTTTTAGTAATGGGTTTTTAGGCAGAAGCAATGTTGGCATAGACCACATTTGAACTGGTACAGTTTACATAAAAGCTTCTTTTTCCAACTGCTGTTTACTTTGGATTTTCTATTTTAACAGCTAGAGCCTGGCTAATGTGTTTATCTATTATGGAAGGCAACAACTGTCAGTGTTGATTTCCCTGAAACTATTTGAATTTTTTTTTCTCTGGATGGCTGTGGCTATTTTAATATGCAACAGTACTTCTTGAAATGCTTAAGCCTATTAGTACTAAATCTGTTAGTTAAATTTTCCCACCAAGAAACCTGCCAAGTAAACAAATCTCTAAAAAGATCAAGCAATAAAACAAAAATTTTCATTAGTTGAACCACAGCTAGTTTACTTTTGGTCATTGAAAACATCATTGCATTAAAAGATTACATTTGGAGGTTTTTAAAAATGAATCTTACAAGATAGGAAAAGAGTTTTGTGTATTATATGTGTGTATATGTATATATATGTGTGTGTGTGTATGTGTATGCATATACATGCATTTATGCACCTTTATGTGGTAAAGAAGTATTCTATGTATTTCCTATTGGCTTTCAGAATTGTCTAGCCTTATCATGTTTTGGAATAATGAAACGCAATCAATTTTTAGGTTCCCTGTTTTAAATAGGAAACTCAGAGAGTCATATGAGTCCCTCTGGGTTTCTGCCATCTCCTTTCTTTTATTTTAGTTTTCTTTTATACCATGATTATAAATCAGTCTTTGAAATGGAAAATGTTAAAAGTTACAAAAACATTTCCATCTTGTTTTTCTAAATTTGTATGAAATCACAACTATGATTTTTGATAAATAAATAATATATTAAGAGCAAGGAAACATGTAAGTATGGAAACTGATGATCCTGCCTCATTGGCTTTAGTGAATGCCATTTTTTAATAAGGAAGAATATTTAGGAATTGAATTTGAGTATGACCAGCCCTTCACTTTCTATGCTAGTAAAAAGTAAGAGTTGTGTAGATAATTAAAGTGGATAGCTAATCCAAAGTTTTATGTTAGACCACAGTTTCTGTCTTTTCCCTGTCAAACATTTTGTTATAGTCAGATCTCAGGGATTTCTCTTTTGCCTTGTCTCCTTGCTTCTGTTCTGCCTGTGATGGACCTCCTGGAAATCTCTAGGGCATTCAAAGAACCCAGAGGTAGGGAATCCAGAATTTCCCACAAACTATGAAATAATTGCCTGAAACACAAAACTGATTTTATTATTTGAGAGAGACATTGCTATCTCTGCAGTTAACTAACGCCAGCAAATGTGTTTGTCTCTAACTTTTATTTATTGTTAAGCAGGCTTTGTTCATTTTTCCTTCTTGTTTTCTACCTGTCCTGTAGGGGTCCCAGGGAACAAAATAGACATCACCTTTTCTGTGTACTAAAATTAGGTCATCATCGCTTTGTAATTACTGATTAAACAACATTCTAATCATTTCACTATTTCAGTGACTGGATGATTTTCTTAGGTTTCCCATCCATTTGTAGTACTTGCTTACAGTTTGTAGCATTCTATAAATAATTCACAGAGTAATTGTTGTTTCTCTTTTCACTAAGTATGTTATGGGAGAAGCCAAACTTACCTCAGTGGCATTTAGTTCAAGTGGTTTTTGAAAGAAATACCCTTATCCTTCACAGGACAGTGGCAACGCTGTCATTTCAGTGTTCTGTTCTACCTCATGATTCAAAGTCTTTATACATGAATTAATCTTAAGGCCTTTTCTCCAAGAGGTTGAAAAGGGAAGGGTGTTTCCATACTC
Organism: Aplodontia rufa; assembly: GCA_004027875.1. Lineage (NCBI taxonomy): Eukaryota > Metazoa > Chordata > Mammalia > Rodentia > Aplodontiidae > Aplodontia > Aplodontia rufa. The sequence goes on along the minus strand of PVKS010014572.1, from coordinate 5,398 downwards.
ATTTTTATGACTATTTTGCTAATAAATTACCTTTTACAATTTTAATAATGTTGTGTATTATTAATTAATAATTAATATTATGTGTTAATAAAGATTTAATTAATATTGTATTGTCAGTTATGTTGAAACCTGAAATATTCATAGTCAGATCATAGGGCAGCTTCCTATTCTTGAATTATATCCTGCTCCACAATCTCTAGAGAAGCACAGATGCTCCCTATTATAAATTTTTTCTGCTCATAATTTAAAAATAATTTGATTGGAATATGTTCAGAAATTAATATGAAAAATAGTATGATAGAATTGAGATGCTTACTTTAATTGTATGAGATTGTACAAGCTTTATCAGAAAATATATGATCAGCTCTAGGTTATTTATTTTGTGAACAGGAGTCAGCTGGGACGATTCATATTTTTTGGTTCTTCTAGAATTTGAAATTCTAAGCATAAATAATTTCAGTAAACATTGTAAAATGCAGATGCAATTGATCTTATGCTTGACATAAATTTGTGTGGGAGTCCAGATGTTGGAATGTGAACACAGGTTGTTTCTCCCTTATGTCCTATGTGGATATAGGACTTTTTAACATTTTGTTTTCAAAATTTTCTTTTCCTTAATTTTAAAGATTCTTATAGAAATTCAGTTTATTCTTTGCAGTGCTGTGTCTTTTATAAATTCTCATTAGGATTTAGATGAAGGTGACTACACCTCCAACCTCAAATGTGTTATACTAGATCCATCTTTAAAACTTCAAAGAACAGGTAAAAGAATCACTTGCATTTGTCCCCAAGTACTGCTTTTGAAATCAATCACATGTTTTTTGTACAAGGGACTTTACTGGCCAATGGGAGATAAAAAGCCAGCATTCATGGTCTCTGGAGTCTGTTATCAGCTTATTGTCTATACCTTCTCATCTCTTACTGTTTTCTTCTCATCTTTATGGCCTCTGAATTTAGATATGTTTATTTATTTAACTATTTTTGGTAATGGGGATTGAACCCAGGGATGTTTAGCCACTGACCCACATCCCTAGCCCCTTTTGATTCTTTTTTTTTTTTTTTTGAGATGATCTCAAATATAAAGTTGTGCCTGGCATAGTGTTAGACACTGCAGATAAGGCAGTGAACAAAAACAAAAACAACCCAGAAGTCTGTTTCCATGGAGTTTCCTTTCTAGTGGTAGGAGATAGATAATAAACTCTACTGGGTATTCATAATTCTATGAAGAATAAAGTAAAGGGAGAATGGGCTGTTTTATGTAGGAACATTAACCAAGTAATAATAGACCTGAAGGAAGTGATAGAGCAAGCTGGGTGATGTCAGAAAGAATGGTCCAGGCTTCAGGAGTAGGTGCAAAGGCCCTGAGGCAGGAGCATGTTTAATGGAGCAAAATAGTTATTGGGAATATAAGGAAGATTGGCAGAAGCAGAAGTGGAGAAGCCAAGGGCCAGATTGTGAAATTCTTATAAGGACTTTCGATTCAGTAGTTAGAAATCTACTGGTGAAAGGGGAATGATAATGATAATGTCTATTCATAAGATTATAGAATCAATTAAAATCTTTGCAATGTCTTTGTAAAACACTACCCAAAGGATAGTTTTTTTTCATTAAGTACTGCACACCTACCGTGGGCTAGTACTTATGATAATTATGAAGAATAGAAAAGTGATTAAGATGTAGAAGCTCTCACCAGTATGGCACACAGATGCATGAACAGTTTTCTGCAGTGTGGTAGGAGCTATAATAGAGCAATTAATGCCTGCAAAGCAGAGGAGACCTCACAATTTTCTTCATAGAGTCTAAGAGGATGGATATTAGAGGAAAGTAGGCAGATAATTTTAGGGTAGCTTATATTTTCCTTTTTATTAACCCAAAGAGATGGAAGCATTGGTTTTCTCACTTAGCAACACCAATTGTCAAATGGTTTTTCTGCCAAGATGAACACCTGGATAGGGCACTTGTCATGACTGTCCATGGTGCAAATAACTTACAGTCATGGGCAAGAGTTAGACATGGTAAGAAATTTAGAATTTGAATCATGATATATGCACAAAATTACAGATGGCTGTTTTAATCCTTTGTTTCCGCATTGGTTCAACAATAAATGGTATATTTCAGTCTTTCAGTTCTTCATTGTTAAAGCTTTATTAAATGTTCATTTGTAGACCATGTATCCTGATTGAGGCTTAGAGATTTTTTTTTTAAGAGAGAGGGACACTAAGAGAGAGAGAGAAAGTGAGAAACAATTTTATTTAGTTTTTTGTGTGGCCTTCATTGTTCCAGGACTTCGCTGTGTACGTGGTGATGGAGTTATGAACTCGGGTACTTGCGCATGCAAGGCAAGCGCTGCAACCACTGAGCCAGCGCTCCAGCCCAAGGCTTAGAGATCTTATTGCTCTCTCAGGCAGTGGTTTACTCTTAAAACACTTGGCTATTCTGCAGCCTTCCTATCTTCCTAACATTTAATGGGTATCTCCTGAGTGCTGGCTCCTATCCTCGGTATCATCTTATGGAATACTCATAACTCTGTGAAGTGGGCACTACTTTGCCTTTTCTGGACTTGAGACAAGTAAGACAAGGTAAGGTTTACTAATAGTCATGCTCCCATGGTTAAGAAGTGGCAGGGCTGGGATGGGAATGAGGCAGTGTTTTCAGAGCCCATATACTGCTCTTCTGCCTCCAGAATAGGTTAGTGGTCATTGTAAAATGCTTTCTTGCCTGGAGAGATTTGGAAGTCATGGTCCTTAGCTTGACTGAAATAAATCTTCTCCTTTGTACATTGTGAATTGTGTGTTTCATGGCCCTAGAATACAGGTAGGAAAACTTATTACTTATTTCTTTCAGGTGCTAACATAGGTAAATTGTACCACAGATCCAGTTTTGGCTTTGCTACTATGTGAGCTTGTACAAGTAATTTAACTTGGCTTTTGGGTGTTTCTACTGTAAAACAAAGGGATTAGATTTGATATTTTTTTGTATTTTCTACTAGCTTAATAAACTCTGATTCTGTACCAAGATTAAAGGTTGCTACCAGTTTCTTTGTTCAGTCATCTAAAATTTATTGTTCCAAAGGACAAAAGGAAGTAAGAGGCCCCTTGCTATAGCTCTTTTCTAGTTTATCTGAGGCTCTAGGTTAGATCCCCAGCACCACAAAAAATAAAAAAAAAAAAAAGAAAGTGAGGGAGTTGGAACAGCAAATGTTCTTTTGTGCTAATCTCTTTGTTATTTTATGTATTCAAACTTTATGCAAGTGCAGTGGTCCACACCTGTAATCCCAGTGGCTCAGTAGGTTGAGGCAGAGGATCGCAAGTTCAAAGCCAACCTCAGCCTCAGCAACTTAGTGAGGACCTAAACAACTTAGTGAGACCCAGCCTCAAAAGGGCTCAGTGGTGTAGTGCTCCTGGGTCCAATGCCTGGTACCAAAAAAAAGGACAACAACAAAAAACCAACTAACCAAAGAAAAAACTCCACAGAACTTTATACCAGGATCTTGTCTTTTGTCATCGTAAAGTGCCCAATTTTCAGTTTTTTAAGGGCAGGAACTATTCCCAGAAGGCCTGTGCTGGTCACAAACAAAATGGAGCACTCGGACTAACTGCTACAAATATTTCATAACAATGCTTTCTTCATGCACTCTTTGGTACAGGTAATTACCGTGGCAACAACAAACTAATTTGAAGTGTTAGCTGTTAATTAAAACATAGCAGAGGTGTATAGATGTCTTTTGGTGTAACCAGAGTCTCCATTCAAACTTCATTAATCACTTTACAGTTAATGTGTTGAGGAAGGTCAAGACAGTTGAGATGCAGTATCCGATTGAGATGCAGTATCCGTTGAAAGTAAACAAATTCCTTTTCTGCAGGTAGAATGCCATTTGCAGAGTTAAAGGACATACCCGACTCATGCCTGGCTCTGCCTCTATCATCCCTTCTTGATGATTAAATGTTAAATTGGTACTGTCATTGCACTGTAAACCAAGCCACAAAGCGTCTTTATGCTCGAAATTGAACCCAAACTTCCACGGATGAATTAGCGTGCGTCATAATTAAATCATCAAGCCTCTACTTTTAATTCACTTGGAAATAGAAGACCTTTCTTTTGGAAAAGAGATCGGCTTTCTTGACAAGCTAATTAAGTTGCCAAACTGTGCAGTCTGGTATATGTATTAGACTATCTGCTAATCATTTCCTTATCGCTGCAGCTGGTCTCAGAAGTCCAGGTGTTGCTTGTTGTTCAGAGTAACAACTCTGCTCTTTTCACAACTTTCAAATCCTTGTGTATGCATTCAACTGTTTCTCTTCATATTTCAGTCCTTGGTTAATGATCCTAATACACAATATTTTAAAAAACTAAAATGGGAAAGATCTATGTCATACAGGAGAAATATATTGTTAAAGCTTCCATATTATATTACCTATATTTATGTGGAATAAAGTTACTAAATTTCTCAAATTACATTTAAGATTAGCATAGTCCAACAACTTCTCTGTTAGGCATTAAGAAAAGTATGATATAATGGGCTGGAGTGGTGGCTTGGCAGTTTTGCTGCTTGCCTGGCATGCGCAATTACACAGGTTCAAACTCCAGCACCCATGTACACAAATAAGAGTCAGAGCAACAAAAGCCATGTGAAAAACTCAGTAAAAATTGATTGTCTCTCTGTCTCTGTCTCTCTCTCACTGTCCTTCTCCCTAAGGAAAAAAAAAAAAAAAAGAAAAGAGAAAAAAAGAAAAGTGTGGTATAAATCTTTATATATCAATTTATTATATTGGTTTGGATGGATCATGAATCAAATTGTGATCTGAAATGTAGCTTTGCAAAGTTGTAAAAGCATATTAGATAGTAAAGCAAGTAGGTAGTAAAGTATGTGGTAATTTGTTATAAAACTAGTATTATATAGGGGTTCCACTTATAAAATGATTATCACGTTATATGAAGTATAACAAGTTCTTTAGTTTAGTTTAACATATATTTACATATACTAAGAAGGTTATAATTTAGAGAAAGTCTTTAAATACTTTCACAGATAAATTTTTGTGAACGTGACCTTTCCTTCAAATGTGCTACACCTGAATTTCTGTAAATTAATTGGTAATGTAATGAAACATAAGTTTACCTTTCATTATTAGTTCACCCTTGAACACTAAAGTAGGAGAAGCAGAATGAGTAAGTTCTCATAACACCTCTGTATGGATAAATACATACCTCATATGGATAAATACATACCTCATATGGATAAATACATACCTCATATGGATAAATACATACCTCATATGGATAAATACATACCTCATATGGATAAATACATACCTCACATGGATAAATACATACCTCACATGGATAAATACATACCTCATATGGATAAATACATACCTCACATGGATAAATACATACCTCA
>PVKS010014571.1:0-48038 GCA_004027875.1 Aplodontia rufa | reverse complement strand
TCTCTGCTCCTCGTCCCTCTCCTTACATGCCCTCTGAGGGTCTCTGCTCCTTGCCCCTCTCCTTACACGCCCCAGGGCCTGCTCCTCTTCACTGTGCTCTTAAGCAAGTCAGTTAACCTTTTTTTTGACTTAGTTTCCAAAAGGAACTGCCCAGGGAGGGACCAGTCAATTGTTAATGAGGAAGTGACACTGCATGTGACTCTTTAGTACTAAGGGACTTCTAGTGTGTCTGCTCATGGGAGAGATTCTTACTTAGTGGAGAGGAGCCCCACGTGACACTGCCAAGGAAAGTGGTGAGAAGTGTTGAAATCAACACATCTTCCAGACTTTAGAAATGCAAACATGGAAGATGGGGGACCAGGGTTCCCCTGTGTTGGTTTAACCAGATAGAGATAAACACACACTCACGGTCTCCGGTCTCCATCTGCACACAAAACTGTCAGTATACATTGTGATGTTGGGGAGCTGTCTGGGAAGTGGCAGAGAAACTAAAAATCCATTTTCTTCTGGGACTCTTCTAAAGGTGGGCTTGGGCCATAAATCAATGCCAGGCTGAGCCAAAGCAGGAAGTGCCTTACCTGTGGGCATGTACTTGTTGGTTAGACTGAGAAGGTCCACGGGATTTTCAGCACTTGCCCTTGGTAAAAGGAGGAAAGGAGGGATCCAACTTTGCCTAAAGGAAAAGAGAAGTGAAAACCAGATGGTCTCCATGTGATGAGAAGTACCTTCCGGAAGGAACCATAATCCACACAATGGTGGCAAAGGCTTTACTCCAATTGAAAGTAGAGAAGAGAACAGAGGAGAACCCACGTTGAATGGAGATGGGGGGACCTCCAGTTCAGAAGGAGCCCCAAGTCTCAGTGACACAGTTCCATCCAGGCCAGCTCCCAGGTGTGGGGTAACTGTGGGAGAAGAAACCTCAGCTCTTGCCCTGCAGCAGAGCATGCTGAGGGAACTGTCTTTCCCTGGGAATTGGATGAGCTCTTTAGTCGCCAAGGGTTTTCCATACCTGGGGGAAATATTCCTCCTAGAGGGGGCCTTTGTCATGAAGCCACTTCCCAGATATCTTAGCGGGGCCCAAGCATCTTTCTTACAAGTATGAAGGGTGTCAGAAGAAAAAAAAGATGTAGACTGTGTTGGGCAGTGGGGAAAAGGAGATGGATCGCTCATTGGAACTCTCCTGGGTGGCACACGCATGAGAGGCCCTGGAAGCTTCAGGACAGTCATCCTTCTGAAGTGTTCTCCTTCTCAGTGACTCCATAAGGTAATCCAATCTGCATTCCTATGACCAGCAGAGAGCACCTGGGTTGGCCCAACTTATACATGCAGACCTGTGCAGGTAAGCTAGATTGTCAACTGCTCATTGTTATTGTTAGGTCGATTCCAGGAGGCTGGGGCTAGGGCATCAGGCAGCCCACGCCCTCAGGCGGCTGGATGGGTGCAGGGCATCAGGCAGCCCACACCCTCTGGCGGCTGGATAGGGGCAGGGCATCAGGGTGCCTGCGCGGGAAAGGAACGACCAAACAGACGCTGGCAGACAAGCCCCAATAGCGTCGCTCAATCATAGATTGATGGGTTCACCAGCCAATCTTGGAAAGACAAGGCCCACCAACTTCCTCTCCCCACCCCAGTCTATAAAATTGCTGCCCAGCCTCAGCTTGTGCCAGTTCCCCTGCCTGCTCTAAGGCGGAGTAGGTGAATCTGGAATCGCCAATCCCAGCAAAAGGTTTTGCTCAGCAGCACTTAGGTCTCCCCACCTTATTTGAACACCCATGTCCCATTTACACTCTTTTTTCTGATTTTTTTTTTTTTATGCTCATCACCTCTGTATTTCCAGTGTTTGGTAGATGGTTCTTTAACTCAGGAGGTGACCAATACATATTTTTTAAAATAATGAAATGAAAAATTAAATACAAAATATTCAGGGTGATGTTAACCAGCACAATAAAAATAATGAATCCTGTAGGAAACATTACAGTACAGTTTTGCCTGGAAAGTAAAGTTCTCCCTAATATTGATAAATAATAGAGAATCACACTTTAATCAGTTATTATACCTCTGGTTTAATTTTTTTTTCTTTTCAGATAGATAAATTATAGACCTCATTTCTTATGAGTCTTTCTTTGGTCCATATTCTTAGGTTTTTCTGCCTCTGGCTTCAGATGATAAAAGTTCAGACTCATCCAATGCCTGTTTTAAAACTTGAATAAAATTTTAATTGGAAGGCAAATAGAAATACTTTTAGATATATTGCTGCTTACAGTTGGTTAACAGAAAAAACAAAAATATTAAGTGGAAAATCTAAGGAATGTCAGAAACACGATATGGAAAGAAGGGATGTGAACTGGGAGGTAGATTGGTAGGTGAGATGAGAAGACTTGTAATTTCTAATGGTTCTCTGATGAAGGAGATGTCCTCCCCTCCCCTTCCCACCCTTCCCTTTCCCACCTTTCCCTTCCCCTCCCCTCCCCTCCCCTCTCCTCTCCTCCAGGCTTAGAGTTCTGTCAGGGTTGCCAGACTTGTTACTGCTCTGAATTCTTATCTGGAGTGGGAAGGAGGCCAGGTTCTACTGCTCCCCAGTCAGATGGGCAGGAACACAGGGTTTTATTCAAAGCCAGTTTTGAAGGAAAACAGAGGAAACTTGTTTCAAATCGCCACCTTCAGAAAACTTGAGGGCCAGCTAATCTCTTATAAGAAAAGACATGGCAAAGTGGGGCAAAGGCAGAAATCACACACGTAGATTCAGGTAGGCAGTACTAGCCACAGAGCAGGTTTTGACCTATGAATTGGGGTGGGATGGGCACATATTTCAGCTATCTAAAGGCCAACATTATGAGGGTTTGGGAGTATTTCTATCTGGTTTTTACATATACATACCATATATAAAAATTTTAAAAATATGTTCATACACTATCTCATATATATCTCCTAGTTGAGGTAATCTGGAGGAGGCAATGTCCACCAAAGTTCTGTCTGACAAAGTTCAGGCTTGGGGATGGGCTAGGCAAAGCTAGCCCTGGAGATTGCCAAAACCGACCCTTCTAGGAATTGGCTGTTTTGTAGGAATTGTATGTGCTATACTTTTCCTAGAAGTTTATTTAGGTTCAAAATATGCTGAATATCATGAGAAATACATTACTCAATCTGTGTTGCAGAGTGTTGAGGAGGGTCTTTGCAATACCACATGTGGTAATCTTGGAAAACAAAACTCTAGTCTTAAGTCTATGTTGATGGCCCCCTACTGACCACTCCAAAGCCCCCTAAAGTTCAAGCACAAATACAGGCTATTGATAAGAAATATGTTGTTCCAACTCTACAAGGACCACCTTATGTAGCCTATAAAATTGGAGGATGCCTCTGGTATCCACCACAAGCAGCTCCACTTAACAAATTCATTGGTCCTCCACCTACTGACCCCTCTTTTGCCTTTTACAGGAATATACAATGAGTTTGGTCAGCATATAGTTAATATTAATGGTAAATGGACTGTTGTGCGACTCCTGCCTTTCTTACAAAGACTTGGTAGACTAGGTCCATCTTCGAGTTGTAGAACAAAAGAACAAAGGAGTAGCATATGTAAACATATCTTAAAATTAAGTGCCCTAATTGTATCTGGAATTAGGAATAAGAATGTTTTTCTACCCTTTAATTACATTGTTTTTTATTAGAATAAGTTTCTACCTTTTAGGTTACAAGATAAGTATACAATAATATTATTGTGAGACTGATTATTAGACCTAGGTCTAAGTATTAGGATTCAATAACAAGTTGGCTTGGTAGTATATTAATTTAACCTTTAGAGTAAGTAATTTTAGTTAAGATGGAGTAGCTGTAGTCAAGTGTATCTTTATTAAAATGCTTACATATATAGTTGGTTTTACTTATGGGAAATTGACTTCTTCGCCCAGACAGACCATGTCTCAAATATGCAGCTGTTAGAACTTAAATAGTATATAGTCTAGCCCTATGTCTAGAAAATCTTAAGTTTCTATTTCCCCTTAGTGAGATATTATAGGATGTGGTTTTAGATAAGAAATATTTTAGACATAGGAATACTATGCTTTATGTAAGTTAATAAAAATGATATTTAGGAAATTATAGCATGATTAATTATAGAATATGATTAGATTTAAGTTTAATTTTTGTATAGCCTTAAAGACAATGTCTGTCACCTCAGGTGTAAGGACAGATGGTCAGTGTGTGGTCATTGTGGTTAATGTGTCAAGGAAGTATGTTGTATTGATGGTTAATGTCAGAGATTACCAAGAAATTTGAAGAAATCAAAATGGAACAAAACAGTTAAAGAAAGTGTTGTTTTGCTACCTGTTTAAAAATACATCACAGTAAAGAATAGATAGCATTTTTCTCTAGCAGCTTGGTGTGACTGCTTGCAACCTGCTCCAGAGGTTCTTGTTGTTCCTCTTTGTGGACTCCACTCATCCTTCAGGGACCCTAAGAGTTGCTGGGCTAGCTCCCGGCAGTAATCCTGACTCTCTAAATTTGCATCTTTTCTGCAACGTTAATTCAATAATCTCAGCACTTTTAAAGAATATCTTTCTGGTGATTGAATAGCATGTATACTTGTCATACTTTATATTAGTGAACAGTAAGGTTTGTAGCAGGGCACTAGTTATACCCCAGAATTTGTTCTCTCCTTCCACAGTAAAATAAACTGTTAGCTGGGTACAACATTAGCACACTAGTGACTGCATGTCCCAGCATCTTTCACTACAGGAGTGATATGATCGTCCAAGCCACAGTCAGTGGAATATAAAGCGCAAGTGACACACGCACCTTTCATGTCGTTAGCTTAGGATGGAGTCGCTAGAGCTACGCTGATTTCCCCCCTTGCTGTGAGCTAGAATGTGGAGGTCACAGAGGCTCAGTGTGGGTCATGCAGATGAGAATGACACTGTAGGGAAGGTAGAGGAACAGGTTGAAAGGCACCTGGATCCCTGAACTTACGGAGCTGAGCCACTTCATCAGATCAGACTTCTCTGGATTGCTACATAAGAGAGAAATAATCCTCTCTCTGATGTATTAAAGTTCTTTATTACAGCATGTACATAATTTATATTTTTTACCACTACAAATAATACCAAGGTATTCATACATAAAATCTTTTTCTTTTTACTTCAAAGCGTTTTCTTAGAATAGATTCTCCAAATTAGCTTTATTAGGGGAAAAATGTATGGAAATGTTAAGAATTTGTGTATTTATTTGTTCAAACTGTTTTTTCAAAACTGCGCAGTGACTTCTGTGCAACCACTGGAGCCCCCACGACCATCTTCTGGGAGCCCTAGATTAGGCTCCTTGAGCTTCCTTGAGCTACATGAGGTGCCTGGACGACCTCTCACAGCATCAATGTCTGCTCTGCTTCTCCGAGAATCAGGATTGTCAGGACACTGATCAGGAAAAAGTCAAACTGCTACTGAAAAAAGTGTATCCAGACAGAGAGACTGTTTCTTTTTTTAAAGAGAGAGGGACAGAGAGAGAGAGAGAGAGAGAGAGAGAGAATTGATTTTATTTAGTTTTTCATGTGGCTTTTGTTGCTCTGAAGCTTCATTGTGTACATGGTGCTGGGGTTTGAACTCATGTACACGTGCATGCCAGGCTAGCACTATAACTGCTGAGCCACTGCTCCAGTCCCCCAAGATTTTTTTTTTTTTTTTGGTAAGGGAGAGGGACAGTGAAAGAAAGGGAAAGGGAGAATCAATTTTATTTAGTTTTTCACGTGGCTATCGTTTCTCCTAATTTCGTTGCACACGTAGTGCTGGGGTTCGAACCCGCGTACTTGTGAATGCCAGGCAAGCACCATAACCGCTGAGCCCACGCTCCAGTCCCCCAAGACTGTTTCTTTATCCTACAAAAATTATCACAATTATCTGTCAGGATAGCAGAGCACATTATCAAAGAGGATATCTTGGAATTAAGGAATGAATTACAAGAGATAAAGCAAAGTCGTTGATAGCAGGTGTTGGATAACATCATCTGGCAGAAATTCCAGAACAGGCTTCTTCCAGTGTCCTTGCACCCATGAGTCCAGCAGGAAGAAAAGAGCAAAGCAAATTCGCTTGAACATTGGCTCACATATGATTCAGACTAAGAATAGTTTGAAAAGATGTGCTCTTCTGCAGACACAATGTTGTATAAGACTTTGTCAAAGGGAGATGATACTCTAAATCTTCTATTCTCAATCTAAAGTCTTTACCCCATTTAAATTTTTTTTAAATTTCCTAAAATGCCTATAGCTTTCATAGAGGAAAACAAAGTAATTTTTTGATCTTTAGTCTTTTACCGTGAATTTGTGATCCTTCTCCCTCAACCTCCAAGAAGGTGGAATGACAGGCATGTGCCACTACCCAGCTATTTTCTTCTTTTTGTTTACATATATATAAACTGTTCTTATCTCGAACATGTATTGCTTTTTGTCAAAAAAGAAACTATAAAAGAAATTATAGTAATGAACTTTTTCAACTATTTTTGACTAATTTTATATTTACAAAAAAAGTTAAAATTAGTACAAATTGTTCTCTTGTCTCCCATCATCCACTAATTTTACCACCACCCAGAAACATAGTACAATGATCAAACCTAGGAAATGAACATGAGTACAATACCATTTCTGAACTTTTTTAAGAAAAGAAGCAAGGAATACAATGAAGAGAAAATGAGAGAAAACAAAATAATATGTGACTTAGTTATTTGCAACTAAATTTTCTTACATTTAATCAGCCCCTACAGAATCTGGGGCAGAATCCTGGGTAAGCCAAAGCTGACAGGGCAGAAAAAGTGATGTAAAAAGAATGCCCAGTAAAACTCCTAACTAAATAACACAATGAATGGCAAGGGCCTGTCCTGAGGCAAGCACTTAATAAATAAATGTTCTTATTATCATTACTGTTATTGCTGTAATGGATTTATTGTTTAATGAGTCCGTCAGTGCTTAGGAAGGAATATGGTTGGTGAAGAATTTATTTCCTGATTGGCATTCAATCAGCAAGGTTGTTCCTAAATGCTAGTGAAAAAGCTTGCATAAGGGACTGGAATGGTGGCTCAGCAGTTACAGAGCTTGCCTGGCATGCGCAAGCACACAAGTTCAAACTTCAGGACCATGTACACAATGAAGTGTCAGAGCAATGAAAGCCACATGAAAAACTAAATAAAATTGATTCTCTCACTGTCCCTCTCTCTCTTAAAAAAAAAAAAAGTGTTTGCAAAAGCTAATCATTTTTCCAAATGCATGTCCTTGAAGTTGAATGAACTGTTTCAAATCCAAGACCAAGAGGCCATTCCATCTTGACTCCCACCTAGAGAAGTATGTGGTGTTCCAGATTACACAGTTCTTTCCCAGGAGATAATTCTCTGCTCCTGCCTTGGGCCTTGACTCCCTAAATGCTCTTCCGTTGCCCAAGCCCAGAGTTGGGGAAGTAGTGCCTACTGCCAAGACAGCTCCCCCAGCTTCAGGAAGGAAGGACTCTAAGTCTTACTTCATATTTAAAATTAAGTGGAATTATTTAGAGTTTCTGTTAGGGCCATGGCCAAAGCTATATTTTGATTTTAACGAATACTGCAAAGATTTATGAACATTTCCTGCCACCTTTATGGATAAACTAAAACTTTCAACTACACATGCACTTTTGACATTATTTAAAAATATTTTTTAACATGGGAAACTGTATTGTATTAGTAAATCAGTTCTTTTAATCATCATTAAAATTCACCAAACTTTTGCATCCTACAACTACACAACTGTTAAAAATGAAAGATTAACTTGCCACTTCAAAGAGCCATCCAGAAAGTCTTTAAAAAATGCAAACTATCAAAAGTATTTCTCAAAGAGAATAGAAAACATTCCAAAAGATGTTTAGAAGAATTTAATCTCCTGATCTAAAAGAATTAGAAATTCTGAGAGACTCAAGTTCATAAACAGATGAAGTTTTAGGGCTATACTGTATTAATATTCTGTTGCTATTATTGAATAATGTGTATTAAATTAGCAAATATATATATTATGTGATTAATAAAATGTTAATTATGTAGCATTTACAAATAAAATTTCCATTGTTAGGTAGAATGTTGACTTAACAACAAATAAGGTGATAGGTCCCCAAGATAAAACATTAAAGCAATGACGATATTGGTCAACGTATTCAAAGTCAGCCCAACTGGCTATCAGTTTTCAGAAAATCCAACTTATCTGGAAATATCAATATTTGGCTAAGTAGAAACTTGCAGAAAAGAAAAATAATCCAAAGAAGGATAAGACGTATATTTTTATCCATGAAATTAATATAGATTTTGTTTCAAAAAATGAGAAATACAGCTAGCATGGCATTCTAAGAGAAATTCTGGTAGAATCCTACTGTAAAACTACTACATAACTAGGAACTTGTCCTCCTTCTACCAAATCACAATACATTCCCATTCAGAGATCTACTGAATCATTATACATACGACTGCTTTACATTTCTGTCCTTGAGTTAATTCCAACACCTGAAGCAAACTCAACAAAGTTGCATCCTTTTCTATACCACCCCTGAAGAATAATAATCCCAAAAAGCTTAAACCACAGGTCCTAATGTCCTGATTCCCAGACAGTCTTAATAGTTCTCCCTCCAATCAAGCAGTTTAATCCTGCAACTGAAAATACACAGAAATTAAAGGCTGCACAGAAATCAAGTTAGAAAACAACAGCAGCAGCAAAGAAGAACAAGGTTGGGCGTGATGGTGCACGCCTGTAATCCCACCTGCTCTGCAGGCTGAGACAGGAGGATCGCAAGTTCAAACCTGTCCCAGGGCAACTTAGCAAGACCATATCAAAAGAAAACATGGCTGGGGTATAACTCAGTAGTAGGTCTCTTGCCTGGCATGTGTCAGGCCCTGTGTTTGACAATATCAGAAGCTCAAAAATTGTACAAAATAAAGTTAAAAAGATGAAAAAAAAAGAAATTGAAGAGATAGCTCAATTTTTAGAATGCTTATCTAGCATACGTTAGATCCTGGGTTTGATCCCTGTAGCATTAAAAAAAAAGAAAGAAAGAGAATCTCCTGGTTTGACCAGCTAGAGGCACCTGGTATGCAATCAGGTGTCAATTCGTTAAGATGGATGTGGATGTGGATGTCCGGGTGTAGGACTTACAATCACTGATGCAACTGCAAAGGTAAACTTTGTTTATTGAAGTTGCCCTAAAACTTCAGTCTACCTAATGGGAGATAATTTAGCCATTTTAACATTTAAAGAAATTTAAATTCAAGTTTCAAATTTAGTAGCTTTCTCTTGCTGCCCAAGGGGGTTTTGTTTGAAGTCCATTCACTTGCAGATACCCCTGCTAACCCAACTCCTCTCAACTCATTGCTGGGGACCAGCCTCCAGCCTTCTGCTTGATGGAACTAAGATCAGACCAAGGCCTGGGCTTTCACAGTGCTACAGACTGCTTTGGGGATTCTCCTAGGATTCTGCTTGGGCCCCTTACCAGAGTCTCCTCAGTCTCCTTTACTGCCCTGCCACATTTCTGGTCTCTGAGACTTTTTCCAATGTCAGCGGGAGTTTGAGACTAGGCTCTGTGGAATATGGCACCGCTTCTTTTTCTTAGGGGAACCTCCAGATACTTTGCTACCCTTTCTGTCACCCCTCCCTTTGTGGACCTTGATTCAGTGTGATGGCACTCTAGGCCCCTAAGATCCACTTCAGGGATTTAATCTGCAAACCCTCACATCTGTCATTCCTGAAAATTCTCCATCATTGAACTTTGTTTTGAGTGGAAGTATAAAAAAAGCAAGCTCCTACATCATCACACTTTCTTCCAGATTCTATCAGTTATAATATAAACTTGGAAATTTTTATATTTGAAGCCATGCCTTTGTTCATATTTCTCTCTGAAAATTGTTTTTTTTTGTCCAAGGCTTTAAAATCCTGTTTCACACAGTGAAAAATATTTTTGAGTTAATTGTAAAAATTTGATAATGAATTAGTTACTAGGTGATGCTAAGGATTGATTTACTAGTAATTTTGCTAGGTGTGATAATGGCCTTCTTGTTATACATGAAAATACCCATAGTTTTCAGAGAAATTAGTGAGGACATTATGGGGCGGGGGATGCTGGGAATGAAGGAAGATGAAGCTGGTGTGGGAGGAAGGAGACAAATCATAAAGAGCCACACATGCCTTAGCTTGGACTTCACGCTCACTGAATCACACAGGAAAGTAACATGATTAGTTTGCAAAATGGGTGGGGGAGGATGAGAAAGTGTTTGTGACTCGGAAGGGGTGGTGGAGCGATTTTGGATTCCTTCCCCTTCTTCATCACCCATATGCAAAACTTTCAGTTCTGTTGGTTTTCTGAGCTTTATCACTTTCTCATTCAACCACCATTGTCTTTTACCTGGGCACAATATTTTCCTAATTATCAACTGCTTCTATTTCCTCTCTCTTTCTCTAACTGTGCCGATCTCTCTTTAAGAGAGAGAGAGAGAGAGAGAGAGAGACAGACTCAGTTTTATTTAGTTTTTCATGTGGTTTTTTGTTGCTCTGATACTTCGTTGTATATGTGGTGCTGTGATTCAAACCCACATCCTTGTGCATGCCAGGCAAGAGCTGTAACTGTTGAACCACCTCTCCAGCCCTATAATCCATTCTCCACACAGCTGCCAGAGTGAATTTTTTGAAGCCTAAATCAAGATCATCATTTTCTTGTTAAAGCATTCAATGGCTATTCGTTGGTTAAAATAAAAACGAAACTTCACTGTAGATCATAAATTCCTATGTAATCTGGCTCTTACTTTCCCCTTCATCCTGTTTTTGTGCAAACTCTCCTCCTTCCTCATTCAACACATAAGCCATCTACTGTTCCTTCAGTTACAAATGTTCATTTTTCAGAAAACACTATCTAGTGTGATTAGTGTTGTAACATTTTAACCAAACTGGTACAAACTGCACTTGGTTTTTGAAAATAAAGAATGATTAAGTGAAAGAATACTCAAGTTCATCTTTTGGTTCTGGGATGTCAAATGCTGACAATGTGGAAAAAAGTTTTTACTTTAAATAGCAAATTTTATTCATACACCATATTCCTTAACCATGGGACAATCATTATTCATGGATCTTAAGTCTTCAAAGAGCCATGATCCCACATTTGGAATTTTATCTTTCAGTCTAATGAACATAGCTTTTTAAATTTTATACACAAAATGTTATCAATCAGGGCATTTTCTGGCCTATTTTCCAAATATATATTTAGAGCTTTGCTCAATAAAAGTTGAACTGCGTTGCCTCGTAACACTTTCAAGAAAAAAGCTAAAAAATTTGAAAACGCTATTATCATTATATTCCTCATTAACTTCCTCCTGTTTGGTGAAATGAAGTAATAAATGTGCTTCAAACATGGCCACTGGGGGTGGGAGTGCAGCTCAGTGCTGGAGTGCTTCCTTTGCGTGCCTAAGGCCCTGGACTCCATCGCACGGGTTGTATTGCTGGTTTATGGTAACAGATCACCATGCGTTTAAGGTATTGAATAAATGCCTCTTGAAAAACGTTTGTGGACCACCTTTCCTACTCCGATGATGGGACCATAAAATGGACCATTGGAAGGAGAACAAGTGTCAAGTACATTTCCTCTGATCCAGCAGTTCTGACAGCCACATAGCGCCCTACTTGTTGGGCAGCAGGTGCAGATGCAGCAGCCCTAAGAGGCTGCACTCACCAGCTGCAGCATCCCCTGGGCTCCCAAGGCCCAAGGCCCGGCCTGTGGGCTCCAGGCTGCGCAGGCCCAGGTACCGAATCAGGTAGGGAATTATCCTTCAGCAGGAGCCACTAGACCCACGTGCCTATGGGGGGCTGATCCCGCCCATTTCCAGCAATGGTCAGCCATGTTAGCTGTGCAGTTATCCTGTCATTTTTTTTTTTTTTAAGAGTGAGAGAATCGATTTTATTTAGTTTTTCATGAGACTTTCATTGCTCAGACATTTTGTTGTGTACGTGGTGCTGGGGTCTGAACTTGCGTCCTCGCTCAAGCCAGGCAAGCGCTGTAACCGCTGAGCCTTGGCTCCAGCCCCTATCCTGTCCTCCTTGTACCAAAATTAAATAAAATTTAAAAAACTTCCTTTAAAACGACAAAGCGGGGTGTGTGTGTCAATCTATAAATTCCAATAATATTTCCCGAACTCGACGTGCCTCACCTATGTTACGCAGACCAGGCTTTAAATGACAAAGGCCAGCCCAAGTCCCTGGCTTGGCGGCAGAAGGGAAGCGTCACTGACAGCCCCGGTGTCCAAGGCGCGGGCCGGTTCGGGCAAGGCTGTTGCCTGCACAGAGGGAGGATGAGGTCGGGCCTGCAGAATGCGGCTGCACTTAGGGCTTCGCGGGCACTCCGCTAGGGGGACTTGTCTCCCCCTGTGTGAGGCTCCAACAGGCACGCGGGCCAAGCGCTCCCACTCGGGGCCGCGTGGCTTTCCCGCGCGCCGCCCTGGGGGCGGGGAAGAACCCGGATGGAACCGCCCCTGCAGCCGGGACCCCCCGCCGCCTTTGAATCGCAGCGCGGGGCGGAGTCATCCGCCCCTCCGTGCTCCTATTGGTTGCTCTCCGCAGGCTCCTCCTCCGGATTGGCCACCCCCGGTGCCAGTCACGGAGCGTCGCTGCTCTCAGATTGTTGCTAGCCGGAGACGGCGTCTACGTCCGCTTAGACGCGCGGTGTCCTGCTCCTCGGCGCTGCGCTGCTAGTGCTGGTCCTGCGTTCGGAACCTGCCGCCGGCTTCTCGGCTGCGGGGCCTGGAAGGAGCTTAGAGGCGGCTCGAGAGCGGTCCCGGACGCGCAGGCGAGCCCGTGGTCATCCCACGCGGCGCCATGTCCTGGATGTACAAGAGGTGAAGGGGGCAGCGGGGGTGGGGCGCCGGGGCTAACGGCCTGGCGGCGTCCCCAAATGAACCTGACCTTCGGTGCGGGCTGTGCCGCGCCTACTCCGCCTGCCGGATTCTCCCGCGGTCGCGGGAGGAGTAAACACATTGTCTTGCAGGCGACGTCGGCTCCTCGGGCGAGTCTCGCGCCAGGGCCTGGGGAAATCTCTGTCACCGACTGCGGGGGTCGGGCTCCGAGCCTCTCGGCCCGAGCCTGGCTGCAGAACATCCCTTGTTCACCCACTGTGCGCTAGGCCGGGGGCGAGGCCGAGCGAGGCAGAGCTGTCCCCTGTAGTCGCAGGGTGTGCACGCACCGTTGTGCAGATAGCGTTCGCAGAGGAGCCCAGAGGCTGTGCGTCGTGCAAGGAAAACGCACAGCAACAGCGACTGTCCCTTAGGAGGATGGAAACTTCCGGAGGCCCCCACAGAATCTCAGTTTTTATTTTCATCATCCAAAGTGGTTTTCATGCGTATTCCTCAAATTATCCATAAGGGGGAATTGGGTTTATACTTAAGCCAACAGAGTGGGGGAGCTCGGTAAAGGGGGTGCTTGAGGTCAGAGTCCCATGATGACATCGTATGAATACCTTCATAAAATGTGTTCTCGTCGGATGAATGCTGGACGTATGACTTGAAAAGATAGCTTCACGTGTAATAGTTCTATTTTTTCGAGTCTCTTCTAGATGGATGGCCTTTGAAATGTTGGCGTATAATCCTAGTTACAGACATTTCAGTTTGAATAGATGATTTCCACTGGGTATAGTTTTGTGCAGCCTTACTGGGTTTTGCTTGTTGAATTGGGGCAGAGGTGTGATAGAAGAACTGGTGTTAATCAGGTAGGGTTCCTGGAAGTCTTGTCTTCCCCACTTGTTCAGTTCCAGCCTTAAGCAGAATAATTCTGTTCACAGTGATTCCAAGGTAAGACTTCATTTGCTAAAATAAAGTGTGAGGAAACCATTGACCTATAAGTGTTATTGGTCTATGGTTTTTGAGAAATACTTGGTGAAATACTGTAGATTTTCTGCCTTTTTCCTCTCCCTTTACCTAGGGATCCTATTTGGAAGTATCTGCAGACAGTCCAGTATGGAGTCCATGGAAATTTTCCTCGCCTCTCATATCCGACTTTCTTTCCACGGTTTGAATTCCAAGATATTATCCCTCCCGACGAGTTCCTAACTAGTGATGAAGAGTTAGACTCAGTTTTATTTGGAACTTTGAGAGGTCATGTGGTTGGACTGCGCTATTATACAGGAGTAGTGAGTATAAAAATAAATACTAAATTAAATTGTGATATGCTTGTGGTATTAGCCTACAACATGAGTATTACAAAGTTGATAGATAAATGTTTTATTTTAATTGAAATACATATAAGCAAGAGAAAGCAAATACCTTGTGGTACTTACCTTACATTACTTTCTTTCACATTCACATCTTGCTTACAGCATTTACTTTCATTACAACATCATTTGATTCTTACAGTAACTCAGACAGGACATCTATTTATTTTTTTTAAAGAGAGAGGGACAGTGAGAGAGACAGAGAAAGAGAGAAACAACTTTATTTAGTTTTTCACATGGCTTTAGTTGCTCCAACACTTACCTGTGCACATGGCACTGGTGCTTGAACCCGTGTCCTTGTGCTTGCCAGGCAAGTGCCGAAACCACTGAACCACCGCTCCAGCCCCGAGAGGACATCTATTAATCACCTTTCTGTAACTAAGAAAGAGAAGCTCCGGAAGGCTAAAAGATTTGCCCAAAATGCAGAGATATTATATAGTGAATTTTGAAGATGACTTCCAAAGCCATTGCTTTGTCTTCTGCCCCTATGTACATTTCTGTACTTTAATATTTTTAATTTAGAAAGGTCAGCTTTTACTATATAAGGAAACTATTTTTAGGTCCTTTTTTTCGTAATAAGAGTATCTTCTATCTTTTCTTCTTATGTCTATTATTCTGTATCTCTCTCTTCTCTGAATTGTGTGTGTGTGTGCATGCGCAGGTCTATGTGAGAGAAAGGGAAGGGGGCAGAGAATAATGTTTGCTGCTCAGAGTTGCCTCTTTTGTTATTTGGATAATGAACCTCTCAGTTTATGTGATTATGAGAAATTTTCACCATACATGGAAGTGGAACACAGTAAACTTACATTATATCTATGATCCAGATGCTACAGAGATGTTTTTTCCACATTTGCTTCATTTTCTTTGTCCTTTTTGTAATGTAAAAGCAAATTCCAAATGTGTCATTTTACATTAACATAATTCAGTCTATGTTTCTAAAAACTCAGATTCTTCTTGCATCATGTTTTCATACTTATTTTTGTCTTTTTTTTAAAGAGAGAGAAAGGGAAAGAGAAAATCAACTTTAGTTTTTCATATGGCCTTTGGTGCTCTGACACTTCCTTGTGTATGTGGTGCTGGGGTTCGAACCTGCGTCCTCACACATGCCAGGCAAGCACCATAACCACTGAACTGCCGCTCCAGTCCCTTGATTTCATACTTTCAAAAGTTAATAATTTCTTATCAACATCTGATAAGTGACACATCACTGGATTTTCTGGATCATTTAAAAATGTATTTATGGTTGATTTTTTTTCTTAAATCAGCATCAAGGCAAGGCATGTAGGTTATCTTTGGTTATTATAGGTCATAAGGCCCATTCCTTGTTTCATATTGTAGATTTGTGGCAAAAGCTAGATCTTTTGTGGAATCTTGTGGATTTGGTTGTTCTTCCATTCCCCCATATTTTTCCTGTGTTGAAACTTGTCAAACCATCTTTTTGATGGTCTAAAGTATGTTCTGCAGCAGATTCCTTGGGTAGAAGTTCCATGTTCTGGATTTGCCTAGTCTTCTATATTCTGTTTACAGTGAAGCTTTTCAAATTGGTGATCGTCTGAACTGTGTTGTCTAGGAGATCACTTAAGATAGAACAATGTTTCCTGAGTTTCTGTATGTTCATAATTTTTGTGTTTTGTACATGAAGGACAGTTTGGCTGAACATAAAGTCCTAGACCTAAAATTCACTCCATATTCTAATGTTGCATAAAATGTTGATGAGAGTTCTGATGCCATTATTATTTTCTTACTCACTTCAGTGGGTTGGAATTATTTTTTTGCCTCTGTGACTAAAAGATATATGTATATTTTTTATCTTGAAATTCCAGTATTTTTATTAGGGTATGTCTTAGTTTTGTAAATTTGTTTCTGTTTCTGAAAATTTTCTGTAATTAGTGTTTTGAGTGGTTTCCTTTGTTCTAAAGTTTGATTTCTTTTTCAGGGACTCTGTATTCTTTGTTCCAATTCCCATCCTGCCCTCTTTAGACCTGCTCTACCTTATATGTCTTATTATCCCTCTGAAATCCTCATCATATTTTTTCATTTTTTAAAAATTTTGCATCACTTCCTTTCCTTACCATGTTTTTCACAAGGTCTGTTCACTTTTGTGTTTTTTTTTTAACTTTAGTCTTTAGTTTTAAAATGATTTTTCTTTTTTTAATTCTTTTTAGAAGTGTATCAGTTCTTTGATAGATATCTGTTCTCTAGCTCTCATGGCCATTTCTGAGCTTTCCTATTTCAGATTTGTACTGTTTCTTTCAAAATTCACATATTTTCTGACTCGTTTTATACCTTTGTGAAGTATTAGATTATGGTTATTATTAATCGTAGAACAATTACTCTGTTAATCTTTTTTTTGTTTGTTTTTTAAAGAGAGAGGGGAATACAGAGAGAGAGTGAGTTTTATCTAGTTTTTGATCTGTTTTTTGTTGTTTCAACTCTTAGTTGTGTTCGTGGTGCTGGGGGGTTCAAACTCAGGTCCTTTTGAATTCCAGGTAAGCACCATAACCCCTGAGCTACCACTGTAGCCTGTACTCTGTTAATCTTAGAATAATCTCTATGACAATAGTAAACTATTAGAAATAATTCTGTGGATTATTTTTCCTGTTCTAGAACTTCATATTCATTGAGTCATGCAGTGTGTGTCATTGTAAGTCTAACTTCTCTTACTCAGAGTAAAGCAGATAGTCCTTGGGATATTGATTATTTATGTCTTTGGCTGTTAGTATTTTTAAAGAAAAACATGCAGTTTATTATTTTTGAGCCAGGCTTGGCAGTGCATGCCTGTAATACTAGCAGCTATCCAAGAAGTGGAGGCAGGAGTTCAAGGTTAGCCTTGGCCATATAGTGAGACCCTGTCTCAAAATTAAAAACAAAAAAGTAAGTCTGGGGATATAGCTCAGTGGTAGAGAACCCTAGGTTCAATCCTCAATGCCACCAAAAAAAAAAAAAAAGTTGCTTTTTTTTAAAACTATTTTTCTTTTCTTTTTTGCAGTGCTGGTGATCAATCCTGGGGCCTCCCCCATGCTAAGCAAGCACTCTACCACTGAGCTATATTTCCACTCCCAAACCAACACACACACACACACACATACACACACACACACATATACATATATAAGTATATATAAAGCAATAAAAGGATATACATGTAACGCTGAGGTTGGAACTCAGGACTTCCTGATTGCATGTGCTATACTACTGAGCTACATCCTCAGTCCTGTTTTTTGTTTTTGTTTTTTCAGTGCTAGAGATGGAATTCAAGCTAGTCAGGCACTCTACCACTGACCTATACATTCAGCTGTTTTTCTTTTGCTTAAATTTGTGTGCTCTAAACATTTTCTTTTTCTTTTTAAAGAAAGAGGGACAATGAGAGAGAGAAAGAGAGGAGCAATTTTTAGTTTTCCATGTGACTTTGTTCCTCCAATATTTTGTTGTGTACGTGGTGCTGGGGTTTGAACCCACGTACTGGCACATGGTAGGCAAGCACCGTAACTGCTGAGCCACCTCTCCAGCCCTGTAAACATTTCATACAAGTAGAATCATCAGAATGTGGTCTTTGGTCTGGTCTCCAACACTGTCTTTTGTGTTAAATTGGTATCTTCTCGTGTAACATAAAACCTTTATTTTTATGTATATATTATTTTCTTAGTGATTGCCATAAGGATTATAGTTAATTATAAGAGTCTAGTTTGGATTTGGCAAATTAATTTCAATAAAAACTTTGCTCCTAGATATCTCCCTCCACCTCCTTCCTTTGTGTTTTTTTTTAAACAACTTTATTTAGTTTTTCACATGATCTTAGTTGCTCTAACACTTAGTTGTGTACATGGTGCTGGGGTTTGAACCTGGGTCCTCGTGCTTGCAAGGCAAGCGCTGAAACCGCTGAGCCACTGCTCCAGCCCCATCCTTTGTGTTAATATCACAAATTATGTCTTTCTTTCTTTATCCAGTGAGAAAGAATAAACTTTAGTTTTTCATATGGCTTTCATTGCTCCCACACTTCATTGTCTTCATGTTGTTGAGGTTTGAACCCATGTCCTTGCACATGCCAGGCAAGTGCTGTAACCACTGAGCACCCAGCCCCAAAATATGTCTGTCTTTTTTTTTTTTTTTTTTTTAAGAGGGGAACAGTGAGAGAGAAAGAATCAGTTTTACTTAGTTTTTCATGTAGTTTATGTTGCTCTGACACTTAGTTGTGTGTGTAGTGCTGGGGTTGGAACCTGCATCTTTGCGCATGACACACAAGCACATAACCGCAGAGCCACTGCTCTAGCCCCCAAGTTATGTCTTCATTTACATTGTGTGCCCATCAACACACATTTATAATTACCGTTTTATACACTTTAAAATTGGATAAGAAGGGGCTGGAGTGGTGGGTTAGTGATTACGGTAGGTGCCTGGCTGCATGAGGACCTGAGTTAGAATCCAAGCACCATGTACACAACTGTCAGAGCAATGAAAGCTACATGAAAAACTAAATAAAATTGATTCTCTCTTCCTCTCTCTCATTGTCCCTCTCTCTTTAAAAAAAAAAAAAAAATTGAAGGGCCGAGGACATAGATTAATGATAAAGCACTTGCCTAGCATCTGCAAGGCTCTGAGTTCAATCCCCAGCACTGCCCCCGCCAAAAAAAAAGAAAAAGAAAAATATAATATTGCAAACAAAAAATACATTTATACTGTTTTTTTTTAAATTTTTTAAAGATCCAGTTACCTTTACTTGCTCTTAATTTCTTCATATGGATTCAAGTTAATGTTTAGTATTTTTGGATTTCAGCCTGAAGAATTTCCTTTAGTGTTTCTGTGGGTCAGGACTGCTAGGTAACAGATTCTTTTTTTTCCTCTCTAGAAATGTCTTGAATTAGCTTTCCTGTGTGTGTGTGTGTGTGTGTGTGTGTGTGTGTGTGTGTGTGTGTGTTTGGTATGGGGAATTGAACCCAAGGATGCTTTACCATTGAGATATTCATCCCAGCACTTTTTGTTTTTTATTTTGAGGCAGGATATCGCTAAGTTGCTGAGGCTGTCCCTGAACTTGGGATCCTCCTGTCTCAGCTTCCCATGTAACAGAATTTAGGCATGGGCCATTTAAGCCCCATTGCTTCATTTTTGAAGGGTAATTTTTCCAGATACAAAATTCTTTTTTTTTTTTTTTTAAGAGAGGGACAGTGTGAGAGAAAGAATCAATTTTATTTAGTTTTTCATGTGGCTTTTGTTGCTCCAACTCTTCATTGTGTACGTGGTGCTGGGGTTTGAACTTGTGTCTTTGTACATGCCTGGCAAGCACTATAACCATTGAGCCACCACCTCAGCCTTCAGAAAATATTTGATTGAGATTTTCTTTCGTCACTTTGAGAAGTTACTCCATTCACTCGTGGCTTCCATGGTTTCTGATGGAAAATCTGATGTTAATCTTGCGGAGGATTCTTTGTGTGTGATTTTTTGTTGCTTCCCTTGTGCTGCTTTCAAGATTTTTCAGTTTGATTATGCTGTGTTCAGGTGTGGGTCTCTTAAATTTATTTTGCTTGGAGTTTGTTGAGATCCTTAAATGTGTAGACTGATGTTTTTCATCAAATTTTGGGGAAATTTTCAGCCATTATTTCTTGTGATTTTTTTTTTCAGCTCCTTTCTCTTTGACTCTCGTTATGTATGTTTTTGTATGCTCGGTGTTAGGCTGTGTTTATGTTTTTACATTCCTTTTTTTTTTCCTGTTCTTTAGAGTGTATAATTCCAGTTGACCCATCTTAAGTTTCACTGATTATTTCTGCTGTCTGCTCAAGTCACCTGTTATGTCCTTGTAGTGAATTTTTCATTTCACTTATATTTTCTGACTCCAGAATTTGTTTGGGAGATAGAGTTCTCATGTTTGAAGAAATGATTTGCTGTAAGTCTTTGAGCATATTTAAGGTAGCTGACTTAAACTCTTTTTCTAGCACATTGAATAGGTGTGCTTTCTTAGGGACAGTTCATATTGATGACTTTTTTCTTTATGTATAGACTATGCTTTGTCCTTTCTTTGCATGACGTGTACTTTCCTTGTGTAAAATGGACATTTAAAGTAAGGTCCAACTTGGAAATCAGATTCTTTCTTCCCAGGGTGGTTTGTTGTTGCCAAGTTTTGTAATTGGTGTGTTAGTGGCTTTTCTGAATTAATTCTATAAAGTCTGTTCATTATGTGTAGTTGTTGAAGTCTACTGAAACAGATAGATTTGCCAGCCTTTTCTTTGAGTGTCTGTGTGTTGGGGGCGCTCCTTCAAATCTCGGGTAGTTAACAGTTCTGCCTTAGCCTTTATTTCCTACTTGTTAAATATCTCAAGTGCAGCCAGAGGCAAGAGCTTACTGCCTTCTCACATCTTCACTGAGCTAAGAATATGCACCTCTGTGATCTTATGAATAGTCCTGTGTTTGCATATGGCCTTTTAGAGTGCTGAGGATATATTGGAGTTTTTTTTCTATGGCACCCACTGACATCTCATTCCCCAACTCCATTTAGTCCTTTGATTATTCTTTTTGTTTTGTTTTGTTTTAATTATTATCTACTGCCTCAAGGTTAATGTTAAGGTTAAGATACTTGCCTGTGAAATTTTTTTTTATGGCCAGGTGTGGTGGTGCAGGCCTATAATCCTAGCGCCTCTGGAGGTTGAGGCAAGAGAATTGCAGGTTTGAAACCAGCCTCAGAACTTAGTGAGGCTCTAAGCAACTTAGCAAGACCCTATCTCAAAATAAAAAGGACTGGGATGTGGTTAAGCACCCTTGGGTTCAATCCTTTGTTAAAAAAAGATTGTTTTTGATGAACACTTGCTCTCACCTGCCTCTGCGGTGGACTAAGAGGTAAAATACAGCCAGTAAGTAGGGTCTTTTAGGGACTTATCATATATGTCAGATAATGACATTTCTTTGGGAATGTATCTTTGAAAGAAATGCAGCTCTATTTTGCTCCCTCTGCTGCGTGCCATGCTGCTTTAAGAATCTCAGTTGGCTGATGTTTGTAAAGGCTGCTCTGTAGCTAAAGAGCTGGGAGTGGAATTTATATTCAGGTCAGTTTTTTTTTTTTTTTTTTTTTTTGAATAAGCACTCAGGTTTCTGCCAGTTTATGGTTAGTTTGCAGAGTTCTGAAAATGTTGATTCTAACAGTTTTTGCCACTTTTTCTGATGCTTTTATGGGGGAGAGAATTTTGGAAATCCTTCTTATGTCATTTTTGATGTTGCCATCCTCATATTTTTTAATAAAGTAGAATCAGAGAATAAATAGCATGAGTTGAAGTCTGAATATCTTTTTCTTATGCTAGTTCCATTTTGAGTTACAAATGTCTTTTTCCCCCTTTTAAATTCTAGAGAATTGTGGCTCAAGAACCATTGCCTGCCTGGGTTCAAATCCTAGCACTGATGCTTAATTAGCTTTGTGGTCTCAGACAAATGAACTAACTTTTCTGTGCTTTATCTTCATATGTAAAATGAGAATAATAATATTACCTATTGGGACTGGAGTGGCTGCTCAGCTTTCCTGGCATGTCTAAGGACCCAGGTGTGAATGCCAGCACCACGTCCACAACTGTCAGAAACAAAGGCCAGATGATAAAATAAATAAATTTGATTCTCTTTTTCTTTCCTTCTTGCTCTCTCTTTATTTAAAAAAAAAAAGTACCTATGACTAGTACCATGAGGATTTAAAAGGTATTGATATACAGTGTACTTAGAGCAATGCTTGGCATATAGTAAGCACTTAATAAAGGTAAGCTGTCTTTCAGAGGTTATCACTGATTAATTAACTTCCCAATAGATATAAATTAGAAAGTTAGTATAAAAGAATCATTGTAAAACATTTTCCTTAACGTTTCTAGCTTGATTCCAGGCGAATATATTGTTCTTGTAAGCTATGTTTAGCAGTAGCATTAAAAAATAAGTAGGGGGGGGCGCTGGAGTGGTGGCTCAGTGGTTACGGCGCTTGCCTGGCATTCATGGGACAAAGGTTCAAACCACAACACCACATATACAACAAAGTGTCAGAGTAATGAAAGCCACATGAAAAACTAAACAAAATTGATATTCTCTCTCTCTCTCTCTCTCTCTTTCTCACTGTCCCTCTGACTTTAAAAAAAAAAAAAATCAAAAACAAAATAAGTAGAGCTGGGCATGGTGGTGCACGCCCGTAATCCCAGTGGCTCAGGAGGCTGAGGCAGGAGGATCACAAGTTCAGATCTAGTCTCAGAAACTTAATGAGGCTGTAAGCAACTTAGCAAGACCCTGTGTCAGAATGAATAGTAAAATGGGCTAGGGATGTAGCTCAGTGGTTAAGCACCTCTGGGTTCAATCTGTGGTACTCCCCCCCAAAAGAAAAAGAAAATACAGGTAAAGTATAATGAAATCAAGCTACTTCTATTTATTCATATTTCTAATATACTATTATTATTTGTTCATTATTTTTATTAGGTTAATAATAATGAAATGGTTGCATTACAACGAGAGCCTAATAACCCCTATGATAAGAATGCAATTAAAGTAAACAATGTGAACGGAAATCAGGTTGGCCACTTAAAGAAAGATCTGGCAGCTGCTTTGGCCTATATCATGGACAACAAATTGGCACAAGTGGAAGGGTAATGTACTTTTAGAGTTTAGTTTTAATATTGTGAGTTGAAGTTATCTTTGAATATTTTTAGGGCTTCTTAAGGCCTATAAAGATGTTAATGGTAAGCTATGGTCACCTGTAGGTGAGTTTCATTTTGCCTGCTGTGTTTTAGGAATTATTTTCCTTTATTTCCAGTATCTAAATTAGACATCTCCATTTTCTGTGTATTAGTTTTTTCCACTAACTGTAAAACTTAAGATTTTTCTCTTGATAAACGGAAGACCTGCTGATGCTGGAGCCCCATTTCCACATGATGTCAGTTGACTGGAACTGGCAATAGTTGTTCTTTTAGCTGAGCCATGTGTGCTGTCTCACTCAGTTCTTCCACCTCTTTGTTTTTTTGTTTTTTTTTTAAACTCTGATATTCTCCTCTTGGTTATCTTTTCTTTTTTAGGCATTTGTGTTTGTGATCTTAATTTAAGTATTTGGGATATTCATACCCAATTCTAATGCTTAGGATATTCATATCTTAATCACAGGTGAGTCTGGAAGATAAAATAAGTGCTCAGCAATGTCTCTTTTTGTTTTCTCCTTTTTCAACTCATTAAGTTTTTCAGAAATTGAGAGTGAATTTTTAGTGAATCCAGAATTAGAAATAGTTCTTGCAAGTCATTACCCATCCTCGCAGCAGTGTCTGCCCTCAGTGGTTCTCTTAGCCAAGGCTTCACCCTCAAATGGATTTACAAAATGTTTTTCTTGCAATCCTGTGTATAAGCTGTTATGTTTTAAACTACTTTACCCCTTTGTATGTTCCTTTTGTTGTTCTGTTCCTAAAAAGCATCTTTTCCTTCTGATTGTTGTTGATTGTATTTCCTGTCCTTTTTCCAAGTCTGTCCAAGTGGTCAGTCTCTTTCTGTTTTATTTCCATGCAGAATTTGAAGGTGCAGTTGGAATATTTAACCAATTATTAGAATAGAAATTTCTAATAACTTCCCTTTTTTCCTCTCCTAAATGTAATAGGGTAGTTCCTTATGGTGCAAACAATGCTTTTACCATGCCTCTGCATATGACTTTTTGGGGAAAAGAAGAAAATAGAAAAGCAGTTTTAGATCAGTTGAAGAAACATGGATTTAAATTGGGTCCTGCACCAAAAAGTAAGTGTAGGATTTAACTTAATATTATTTGATAATATAAACCATGTATTCTCTTTCTTGAGTTTGGTTCCCCAAACTAATTTGTGCCAAAGGCTCTAAGTTATAACTCATTTTTGGAATCTTTTTGAGGAAATCTGGTTTTTTTGTTTATTTCTCTTTTGAAATGTACCATGCATCATTCAGTGGGAACAGATTCTGAGAACTGCTTCATTAGGTTATTTGTGCAAACGCACTTACACAGGCAAAGATGGGTGTGATGTTACTAGGCCATGTAATCTTACGGTATCATCTTTTAGCTAATCCAACACTGATCAAAATATCAATATGTGATGCGTGACTGTAACTGTGGATCCGTACACAAACATGTGCAGGGAACCCCCTCTTAAATTCCTCCAAAGCTAATGTCTGGAAATTCCTGATTTTAAACATTCTTTTTGATAATTTTAGACAAAATGAATCTCCCAACAGGGAATGAGAAAGGATTGTTTGGCAAGAATTTATTGAAGTACTGTGAATGTTTTTTTAATAATGTGTTTTGTGAATACAGTGTTTGGCTTTAAGAATTTTTTCCTAGGAGAGCACTTACCTAAAGTTAGGTTTTTTTTTGTGTGGTATTTGGGACTGGTTCCAGGGCCTTGCACCTGCTAGGCAAATGCTGTATCACTGAGTTACATCTTCAGCTCTTCAGCCCTATTGGAATTTTGAAGACAGTTTATTATATGACTTTTTTTTTTTTTTTAAGAGAGAGAGAGATAGTGAGAGAGAGAAAGAATCAGTTTTATTTAGTTTTTCACGTGGTTTTCATTGCTCCGACACTTTGCTGTGTATGTATTGCTGGGGTTCGAACCCGTGTCCTCATGCATGCCAGGCAAGCGCCATAACTGCTGAGCCACCACTCTAGCTCCCTATTATATGACTTTTAAACCCCATTTATTTTTATCTCATTTGATGATTTTTGTTTTTATTTGTAAATTATAGCTTTAGGATTCAGTTTGGAAAGCAGTTGGGGCTCCGGAAGAGCTGGACCAAGCTACAGTACGCCAGTGCATGCTGCAGTACAGATGACAACTGAACAGGTGTACTTCTCTTTGATTTTGTACTGTAATCTGAAAGTGAATTTTAAAAGTAGAAGGTTGGTGTTGAAAAGAATAGGATGAAATGTATGCGTTGGTGTTAATGATCTTTACATTGTTAAAATGATAAAACCTATTGTATAATAAATAGTATGTTTATGTGTGCATATACATACATGTGTACATACACACATATTTATATTTGCTTGTATACAATATCTTAAAAACAGTGGTAAGGGATACAGTCTTCCCTTGGCATCCACAGAGATAGTGAATAGGATCCCTAGCTCTTATATAAAATAGCATAGTAGTTTTATAAAACCCACACACATCCTCCCATATACTTTCAATCTTTATTGGCTTACTTACAATATCTAATATAAGTGCTAGTATAATGTAAATACAAATTATTTAGGAAATGACAGGAAAAAGTAAGTACATGCTCCGTCCAAGCACAACCACTGTAGTCCGAACTACATTTTTGGACTATGACGACTGGATCTGTGCTAAGAGGGCTGACTCTGTATCTACACACACATGTTCATACATACACAGAAACCTGTGCATGACTGTATATGTGTGGAATATTTTTGTATTTGAGATCTTCAAAATGTCAAAGTAGTTATTTTAAAAATTGAAGTTTGAAACTTAACTCCTCCTTTCAATAAGTTTGCAAATTCAGCAGTAAAAATTAACTTTAAATCTTTTGGCATTGTTCTCTTTTTTTGTCTAATTTGTGATATAGGATACTATTATCTGAATTAGTTTGGAAAAAAGTATTTGAAATAAATGCAGATCATTTGAGAAATAACATCAAAATATTTTTGACATCTGTACCTGCTAGTGTTAGTTTTATTGTCTTTTAATTGTGGTAACCATGTTTTTCATGCATCTTAAAATGGATTATGCCTGTCTGGTGCTACCTCTTTTAACTTTTTGAACCTGACCTGATTTTTTCAAGGCTGCTGTTATACATTCATGTGTTAATTTGCAAAAGTAATGATAATACCTGCAGTTTTGCTGTAAAATTGGACTTGATCAGTTTTACAATCTCCTAAGTTAGGATAATAATGAAATTATCTTAATTTTTTATAGCACATAATAAAGTTCATTATAGTCACAGTAAGTGAAATGTCATTGACTTGAAAAAGAATCAGCTGGAAACGTTGGCACATGCACATAATCCTCCCTCCCTATTTGGGAGGAGGATCACAAATTGGAGGCCATTCTGGGTAAACTTGGTGTGAGACCTTGTCTCAAAATAAAATTAAAGAAGGGCTGGGAGGACTGGAGTGGTGGCTCAGTGGTTGTAGCCAGGACCTTGGTTCAAACCCCAGCACCACTCACACAACTAATTGTTGGAGAAACAAAGGCCAGATGAAAAAATAAATAAAATTGGTCCTCTCTCTCCCCCTTTCTCCCCTCTCTCCCCTCCCGCTCTCCCTTCCTTTCCCTCCCTCTCCCACCCCTCCCTCCCCCTCCCTCTCTCAAAAGCAAAAGAGGGAGCTGGGAATGTGGCTCCTGGCAGAGAGCTCTGGGATTTAGTCCCCAGTGCTGTAAAAAGAAAATAGGCAGATGCATGGTAGGTCTGTCAAAACAGCTCAAACACAACTAGTAGACTCGGAATTTTGATAGCATAAAGAATGTTTGAGATCGTCTAGATTTATTTCATTTCTTTAATTTCACAGGAATAATATATAGGGCCATAAAGGTTAAATGCCTTGCACAAATATATATAAGTTTATTTGTGATAAATCTTTGTCTAAAACTCGGAACTTAAAACTAACACTGTCTCTCTCTCAAGATTGAAATTAGGATCTTGTCCATGTTAGACAAGTACTCTACCACTGAGCTACGTCCCCCAACCCCTTACAACTCTCTTCGATAGCCTTCAACTACAGTGCAGTTACTTTTAATAACAAAGTCACCTGTTCATTCTACCTTCAGTGAACAGTATAGTATCTCAGAGTTATTTTATGTGCCTTTTGATATTTGACTCTTCTTGTTAATTAAACAATATGAATTCATAAACAATCCTAGGTACTGGGAGAACTGAGGGAGAAGGATCACAAGTTGGATGTCATCCTAAACAAATCTAGCAGGACCTTGTCTCAGAAAATTAAAAGGGCTAGGGATGTATGTAGCTCAGTGGTAAAGTGCTCCTGAATTTAATTCCCAGTATTGGGAAAACAGAAAAAGACATGCATTCTCTGAATTAAGTACACTTACCACTTGAATTGATTTGCTTAATGGTGTTTATTTTTTGCTGTTTGTTATAGCTTAAAACAGAATTTGACAAATTATTTGAAGATTTAAAAGAAGATGATAAAACTCATGAAATGGAACCAGCTGAGGTATTGAATCATTATGCACTATTTAAAACTATTAGGAATTTTTAAATATCTTGATAATCTACAATTATTAAAGATCAACTCAGGTACTGTATGTAGAAAAATGAAGGACTTATTATATTTCTTTTTATGACACTTTATTTCTAGGCTGTTGAAACACCTTTACTTCCACATCAAAAACAAGCTCTGGCTTGGATGATATCCCGGGAAAACAGTGAAGAACTTCCTCCATTCTGGGAGCAGAGAAATGACTTATACTACAATACAATAACAAATTTTTCTGAGAAGGACCGACCGGAAAATGTCCATGGAGGAATTTTAGCTGATGATATGGGTTTGGTAATTATGTTTTTTTTTTTTTTTTTTGAGTTAATAAAATCTTATTTTGTGATTATGTTTTCGTGGAAAGTAATTTTGAAATTGAAGGATAGGTGCCAGTTTAGGACTAGATTTAATTTTCAGTATGGAACACAGGCTTTGTGTATATTGGAGGAGGGGGTATTGTTAAAATAATGCATTGTTAAAATAATGTTTGTTGGGTTAAAGACCAATTAGGTAATGGTATAAACATGTATTTTTCAGTTTTCTTTGCTTTTTCAAATTTAGGGTAATCTGTGTTTCATAACGTTTTCTTTAAAAAAGTAAAGACAGGTGTTTTTTTCTCTGTTGGCCCTGGCACCACTACCAGCTCCTCCTCCCTGGCCATAGCATTCACTTTTGTGTCCTTCTGCTACGTGTTGGTGCTCTTGCTCATTGGCATATTATAGCATTTGATGAGCTGAAGTCTGATTACGAGACTCCTGTAGACTAATGGAATTCCCTGAATCCTCTTATCCTTCCTCAGTTCCTCATCCACACTTTCTTCTGAGTCATGTTTCTTTGCAGCAGAGTGTCTTACACTGGGTCTCAATATGCCCCTCTTGGCATATTGTGTTTGGAGGTACATGAGTAACCCTGATGAGTATACAGTCTATCACAAATGCAGACGTCAGCATACTGTCAGGAACAAGGATGGTGCAAGTTAGCTTTTTAGCTTCTAGCATTTTTATACTACCTCTATGGCATGATCTGTGTTTTGGTGAGCTCCTAGAAAAACACAGAGGATTTGATGCAGCTGAGTGCATGCAGCAACGACCAAAGGAAGAGATTATCCAGCAAGATCCTGGTTCCAAGAGTAGCGTTTGGAAGCTTATCAGTTACTTTAAAAATGAACCCTTAGTTTTAAAAAATACTTCCATGTTTTTTCCTTGTAGAATGACTGCTTTCATGTGTTATACTTGGATAAAGAATTTAAATGAAATTTTGTATAAATTAATATATAATAATTACTTTTGGGGTTGACGAATTTGAATTTATACTTTTTTTTTT
Source organism: Aplodontia rufa (assembly GCA_004027875.1). NCBI lineage: Eukaryota > Metazoa > Chordata > Mammalia > Rodentia > Aplodontiidae > Aplodontia > Aplodontia rufa. Next base: position 19,301 of record PVKS010014571.1, on the reverse strand, counting down.
TTTTTTTTTTTGAGAAGGAGTGGGGAGAGAATGAAAGAATCAGTTTTATTTTTTCATGTGGCTTTTGTTTTTCTGACCCTTGTTGTGTATGTGGCAGTGGGGTTTGCACCCAGGACCTCACGCATGCCAGGCAAGCGCTGTAACCACTGAGCCGCTGCTCCAGTCCCTAATTTGCACTCCTTATGGAACAGTCATAATTCTCCAGATGATTATATTAATTATTGTCTTTAGTCCATTGGAAGCTTTTGTTTATAGGAATTTGTAGGGCCCATTTTGGTTTTATTGAAATGATATCCAGTTATAAATTAGCTATAGATATCAGGTGATTCTAAGGCATGTATATGTGATTTATGGGATTCTAAGGCATGTATATGTGATTCTAAGGCATGTAAATGTATATGTGATTTATGGGAAACTTTATAGGTTTCCTATATCATGTAGATAGTTATATATGAATACATTAACAGAAATTAAGAGTAAGATTTTTTTTCCCTTTGACTTGAAAGATTTCCCATATTTTCATCAGAGCAATATATTTGTTTTAATTCTTAAGCATAATTAATACTATAAAATATATACTGAATTACTTGTGAAGAATGCATTTAAAACTATTTGAGTTTTTATTTGTAAAATGTTACTTAATAAGAAATTGTTTATATTGTGCTTACTGTTTTAATCTGGTGATAAATATGTTCTTAAGAATTTGCGAGTATTTTAGATTTTCAAAACAATGAGAGAGAAAATTGCATAACCCCTGCTGTTCCTTTAGTGCAATACAATAAAATCCTGAAATTAAAAAAAAAAAAGTAAAAAGGCTGGTTGTGTAGCTCATTGGTATGGTGCTTGCCCAACATGCACAAGGCCTGTAATTCAGTCCCCAGCACATCAGAAAATGGGTAAAGGTAATGTTAAGTTAAATGATATTCTCTCACAAATATTGTTAACTCTTTTTTTTTTTGAGGGCTGAGGACCGAACTCGGGGACCTTTGCACGTGCTAGGCAAGCGCTCTGCCCCTGAGCTAAATCCCCAACCCCTTTGTTAACTCTTTTGGGTTATTTTTGGTACCAGGGATTGAACCCAAGGGTGCCTATTAACATCTGGGCCACATCCCCAGCTCTTTTAATATTTTATTTTGAGATAGGGTCTTGCTGAGTTGCTTTGGGCCTCAGTAGGTTGCTGAAGTTGGCTTTGAACTTGTGATCCTCCTACCTCCGCCTCCCAAACCACTGGGATTACAGGCCTGCACTACTGTGGCTGGCCGTATTTTTTAAATATTAAACCAAAAGAAAAAACAGTTGAGAAAATTACTTGTTAACATAAATAGTATATTTTTAAATGAAGAATATTCCAAAGCAGTTGCAATTTTGGTGGGAACACTGGCATTGTTCTACATTTTTCCAAACCTTTTTTGATGTTTTGGATGAATAGATGACACCTAAATTCTCATATCTGCTTCTTTGGTCAATCTGTTGTGAATATGTTGTTTTTGGTTGAAGTATGTGAAGAAACTTTGTCTTCACATGGATATTTAGTTATGAAGGGAAGAATATTTTAATAGCTTTTTAGATAATTACAGACTTTTGTGCTATACTTAAAACCCAACAAGTATTGGTGTATTGTATGTTAATAGTTATAATATAAAATTTGAAATCATGTCAGTGAACTTTTAATACCACTGCATTAAAATTCAGTTCTATATCTTCCATGTTGAATGGAAGATGTTTTGTCCATGCATGATTTTATAACCAGGCTTGCTCATTTAGAAAATATTGATTCATTCATTGAGTTATGCAGATCTGCCAAATAGTGCATCTCATTACATAACTTAAAAAATTTGCATTCTTTCATATTGCTGCTGATCTTATTAGAGAAGCATTTACATTTTTGGAAGCTGTATATTCACAGTGTCATAACTTTTACAACGTTCTGATTTTTGGAAGTTGATTTTATCCTTGAACAACAAATATTCCCAGGTGTTTCTCTTTTTAAAAATGATAGTCTCACTTTATTTTCAAGAAAATTTAGTTTAGACGCTTGGTAATGATCAATGACAGTTGCCAGTTATTCTTTCCAGTAAAAATGACGGCGTGTTTAAAAGTGATAGGGCTTGCAGCTGTCGCAAGTGATTTTATTCCAGAAAGTCCTCGTATTTTGATTTGCAACAGAAGTATTTTATGTGTACCTCCCATTTTGTTAGAATAGTGAAAAGATGTGTACTCAACCGATATGATTTGATAAAGTTAATGTGGCTTTCTCTTTTTCTGTGAGTGGCAGTTATCAGTGCGGTGCCTTTGGTGCGGAGTGTTGTGCAATAGCTTTGTTTGTGCTAAGGTGCCAGCACTACTTCTGCCACTGATTTTGGGAACATTTGTCAAACAAATAAGGTCTTATTTAATTCTCGTATAAAAATTTTGACATCACATTTTCCTAAAAGGGTTTGGGGGCCACAAATTGAAAATTGCTATTTAATACTGCTTTAAAATTGCCAGATGTTTAATCCTGTATTGTTCACTATGTATTACACTGCTGAAAAAAGTGAAAAATTCGCATGTTTTCATTTAAGAAAAATGCACAGGAAATATGCCCTTTATGTTTTTTTTTAAAGCGAGAAGGGGTAGTGAGATAATCAGTTCTATTTAGTTTTTCATGTGGTGGTCGTTGCTTCAACACTTCGTTGTATACATGGTGCTGGGGTTCGAACCTGTGTCCTCACACATGCCAGGCAAGCACTGTAACTGCTGAGCTTCTGCTCCAGCCTCTGCCCTTTATGCTTTGATAAATTGTTAAGTTTTCTTCTTATTTTTAGATCAAATTTAATAATTGTCTTCCTAAGTGTTCTGGAATTATTAATTACTTTAAATCAACTCTGAACTTAATGGCAAAATAAGTTGTTGCAAATAGTTTCCTAATAAAATTAATGTAGAATCTTAGAACAGCAATCAGTAAATGACATTTATCTGAGTTGCTTACAGTATTTTATAGTATAAATCATCTAATAATTTCTGATAATTTGGTGAGGAAAAGCATTTCTTAACTAAATGAGAGTCTCATTTCCATTATCATGTGTATCATTTAATGTAATGGTCCTACACTTCTGTAATCTTGAATAATATTCAGTATCCAGATTATTTTAAAATTGGTTTTGGAATGTTTTTAATAAGTTGGGTATCAGAATCTGACCATTTGTTTTTTAAAAACATTTTTAAGGGCAAAACTCTTACAGCCATTGCAGTAATTCTTACCAACTTCCATGATGGCATGCCTCTTCCAGTTGAGAGAAGTAAAAAGAATCAACTGAGGAAGGTAAAGTATTACCTGTTTTTCTGTGAAGACTCTGGTTTACTGTGAAATTTTTACATTTCATTAAAAAAATAATTGCCGATGAATGAGCTAAAGGAAGAGTGGTAAAGGTAAAAGAAGGGGAGTGGACAGGAAGGTTGGAAGGGGAAAGGGGAGGAATAAAAACAAGTTTATTTTGTACCTCTAAGATACCAAATAATTCCCATGCAATTAAAAAGAACAGGAAAAGTAAAAATACAAAAACAAACAGAAAGCAATCGTAGGCAGATGAGTAGAAGAAAGGGCCCAGGAAGTGAAGGAGGGTGGAAAGAGAGGAGTGGTGGGGAGGGATATTCGTCAAATTATATTATTATACTGTGTGCATGTATGAATATGTAACAGTGAATCTCATCATTATGTACAACTATAATGCACCAATTAAAAAAATTTGCCAAGAAAATGGTGATACCTGATACTTCCAGAGATATGATTAAGGATCTTGTGTTAAGAGAGTAAAAGTGTCACACTGATGAAGGCAATTGGTAGTACACATCATGAGCCTGGGTGTTCATAATCTTTGACCTCATCAATAGTTTCTAATAATCTGCCTAGAGAAATGGTCAGAAACCCATTTTTCCAAGTATATTAGTACAAGTTATTTCCTCAATGTTATTTTAAAGGTAGACAATTTGACATGTATATAGGTAACTTAAATTATATTAATAGCCATAAAACTTTATGCCATAAAGTATAAGTTTTAAAGAATACTTACTTTCATGTTTGTTTGCTTTTGTTGTTGTTTTGCTGAGTGGGGGATTAAACGCAGGGCTTGTGAATGCTAGGCAAATTTTCTACCACTTGAGCTACACTGCCATTCCCTATGATACTTTTTAGTAAAAGAAAAAATGACAAGTACAAATCTCTGTGTGGAGTCAAGTCTCCATTTTGCAAAATGTATGTATGTCATATGTGAACTTCAGTGACCCGTGGATACCAAAATGTTCACGATGATAATTTATGTCCCAGTGATGGGAATATGGGAGATTTTTCTTTTCTTTTTCTTTTTTCCTTCCTTCCTTCTTTTCTTTTCTTTCTTAAGAGATAAGGACAGTGAGAGAGAAAGAAAGAGAGAATCTGTTTTTATTTAGTTTCTCATCTAGTTTTCATTGCTCTGACACTTCGTTGCATACATGGTGCTGGGGCAAGAACCCACATCCTTGTGCGTGCCTGGCAATTGACATAACCACTGAGCCACCACTCCAGCCCCAGGGGCAACTTTTTCTTGATATTTAGGGTATATATGCACATGTATGACATATACACATAATATGCTTGTGTTTAATTCCTAAGAATTATAAATCAGTTTAGTGGAAGAATAATGTAATTTGAAAGAAATAAAAATCAATCAAAAGAGAAAAATAAATGTTAGAAACAATTATTATTTTTACCTGAAAATCCTAAGAATTTAAAGCAGGATAGAGCAAAAAGACATTGTATGCAAAATAACTTCTGTTTTAACTCTTTTGAACCGTTACACTTGTCATTTTTAGTTTCAGAGAAGCTGCTCGACTGTGTCTTGCCGCTGCTCACTGAGATTGTTCCATTAGTCCCCTTCCAGCTGCACTGTCTTCTTTCTGCTTTGATTGGGAGTTAAACCTGTTAGAGTCTCAGAGGCAGTGTCCTGCTGTGAATAGTCTAAAGCTTTATATTTTGCTCTTCCAGTGTTTAGTTATAAAAGTGGAAGTTCTAGGGCTGCAGAATTAGTGGATACATAAGTGATTATTTATAGCTTTGATCTCAATTACCAATTGAAAAATTATCAGTCATCACTAAAAATTTCCCTTATTTTTCCTCAAAGTTAGCAATGCATTTAAGGTGTTGTAGGAATGTTTAAGAATCTCTACCTTGAAGATTTCTAGCCAAGAATTTATTGTGACTGGAGGGGCTGGGAATCTCCCCTGGGTTCAATCCTGGGTATCAAAAACAAAGAAAAAAAGAAAACTGATAGTAGTACCATGATAGTAGTACCATTAAAGAAATATACCTGTTCACCCAGGAATGTAAGGAATGTAATGTTAAAGATGAGTCTGAGAAACTTGGAGGAAACAGTACCAGTGAAAAGGCAGATGGGCAAAGCAAAGGTAAGCATTAATTTCAAATCTGACCTGATGATTTGATTTACATTTTTCCAACTAATAATATGATTGCAATTTGGGCTTTAAGATACAAAATTTAGGATCTTTTTCTAAAGAACCTCCTAAGGATTGGTTGTCAGAAAGGTTTCATTATGGAGGTGATTGGATTGGGGGATTATACACCAGTCAGAAAAGCTAGGGAGGAAAAAAATGAAAAATGGTTTAAGAAAAAAATGAGTATGTTTTGTTCTGGGATCAGTGTAATGTACGTTATTTATAATGCAATTTGCGTGCTTAACAGCAGATACAGCTAGAAAGGTAGGTGAAAGCTATATTCTGAAGTCAAAGGAAAAATGAAAAGAGATTAGTGATTTGGATGTGATATGACCTTCACAAAAATCAATTTCTGAAGATAGGTTATAGCAGAATAAGACTGAAACTATCTTAGGTAAGAGTAGTAGGTGAATATTTGGAAGTAACAGCACTACTTAAATTTGGAGTAGGAAGACATTTTTGAAAGAGAAAGTTGAATGTGGGGTTTTGTTTTGTCGACTGTAGGAAAGAAATCTGTAGGTAGGAAGAATTTTGGACATAGTGGAGAGAATGATTAGGCTTGTGGAAGGAAATGGGAATAAGAGGGTAGTTGGATGAATTGACATTAGAAGTGGAGAAGTAAGGTGGTGGGAACGTGTACACAAGTGAGGCGATGGAAAAGGCAGGAAAATCGGAATTTGGTAGGTTGTGGCATCTGATTTTCCTTATAAAGAGAAGCAGGTGATCTGAATGTGGAAGGAGTTAGAATCTAGGCAGTGGATCCAGTGTAGCAGTCTATAATGGCTACGGGAGCTGAAGAAAAGAGTTGACAAGAAACAAAGTAGCAACTAAGATTTGTAAATGGAGTTTTGTGATGGTAGCTATTTGTGATTCTGTTCTGTTTTGTGAACTGCCCCCCCCCCCCACCACCACCAGAGGCTCTTTAGCTGCCTTGGTGGTACCGAAGGAAATTCATCCAATGTAGGATTTCCTGGCTCACTGTTGGTCAAAGCCTGGGTCATAGAAAATTGAAGGTACTTCTTTTCTTTTTTTTTTTTTTAAAGAGAGAAGGACGGTGACAGAGAGACAGAGACAGAGACAATCAATGTTTATTGAGTTTTTCACTTGGCTTTCGTTGCTCCAATACTTAGTTGTGTATGTGGGTGCTGGGTTTGAACCAGTGTACTTGCACATGCCAGGCAAGCGCCGTAACGGCAGAGCCACTGCTCCAGAAGGTACTTCTTAATGGGAAAATACTAGGTTAGGAAAAGTGTAAGTATCTGACTATATCACGGAGAAACCGTGGCACTTGAAAGGAATGAAGATGTTAAGAAACTGAACATCGATAATTGAAAAACCAAGATTTTAAGAGGGGATACTGCTAAACAATTGGATAATTATCTGTGTATTTGACTTTTTCTTTGAAATAGAAAGATCTAGATGTAGTGAAGAACCCAGTATTTCACATATCAAGGAGAAGAATAAATATCCCATGTCAGAATTGTCTAGTTCTCGCCCTAAAAGGTAAACTCTTGTGGTTTGATTATATGAAATGTTTTTATTTAAACCTTTTCTGTTTTCTTAATAGGAAAGATGACCATTATATCTCAATTACATAGTTATTTCAAATACTTTTTTATTTCAAATTGCCAGATTTGCTCTGACTTGGTTAGACTGTTTTCATTCTTACAATTAAAGAAAAGTAATATTGATCTATAAAACAAGTGACTTATTAATAATCACTCATCTTCCCACCACATTTTTTTGTACTCCTTTCACCTAGTAACTAAGATCTAGCTCTTGAATTTTTTGTTTTTGTTGGAGTTTTAGAAGGTTTTTCTTGGATTTTAGGGGATGAAGACTAAAGAATATTTGTTGGATGATGTGACAAAAGCATTCTTTGCTCATTTCAGACTTTCTTCAGTTTACCTGCAATGGAAATAAGAACATTAGATACAGTTTGTGTGGGGTGTGTGATACTGACATAGACTACAATATGGGAAGAGTTTGAATAAAATACATTAATCACTTCTGATCCTAAGTTGAATTTGCTAACTATACAAACTTTACGCTCAGAAGGATGTGTAAATACTGGGCTTTGGTTGTGTAGTTTGCTAAAGTTTCTACAGATGTGAAATCATGTCTGAATTTTGCCAGCTGTTCTGCCAACAGCAGTCTCTTAACTGGCTTGGATAATTCTGTCATTGATACCTATCTGAACTGAACTCAGAAATGGCACTCTTCAATTTTCCTCTAGTTTAAATCTCAAGTCTTAGAATTCTGAACTGTGAACCTGGCTAACAATATTATTAGGTGGACTAAGCCAGCTGAAAGGACACGGAAATATAATGGTGAGGACAATAGCAGGCCACATACTTAGAAAGTTAGTACAGATCTGCTTACTATACAGCAGGCTTTCTGAGTGAGGAAACTGCAGCATAGGAGAATATAAGGTGATTTGCTTAAAGTCTCATAGCAAGTTAGTGGCAGAATGAGAATTTGAATCTCTAGTCTTAACTCCAGGGCCCATTGTTCTTAGGTACTTAACCAGTTACATTGTTTCTACACAAAATTTATGAAATTTTCCATTAGGAATGAAGCATTTTTGCCTTTGGCTGCCTATTTCTTTATATTAGAAGTGTTTTCTTTGATAGGAAAGTTTTCTATTTTGTTCTAGTTTTACATAAATGTTTTAATTAAACTATGAAATATTGAATTGATTAGTAGAATGATTATATAGTTACTTAATTTTTCAGATTTAATAGTAATGATCTATATTTTGTAAATAAAATGCATCTGGTTATGAAAGCAGAATGCTTTTAACTGATTTGACTTTTATTTTTCAAATAGAATTTTTCCTTGAAAATATTTCAGAAAATAAACAGCAACAAGACAAAAGCATTTATATTTCATTTACTAACCGTATTGTTACATCCATTTTGTTTTGACTTGGTTTTCTTTGTGTATCCTTAATTTTAGAAGGAAAATTACTGTCCAGTACTGTGAAAGCAGTGACTCGGAGGAAATTGAAACAAATGAATTGCCACAGAAAATGAAAGGTGACATGTAGTGGATTAGAGTGGGTAATGTTTCCCTGTATTTCAGCCTCATATGCCCATTTTAATGCTTATTTTGGTTTTATTTTAGGCAAACTGAAAAATGTACAGTCTGAGACTAAAAGTAGGGCAAAAGGTATGTGTGTCCTGTATCTTCTCAGTACTCATAATCTACACTTAAAGATCACTAAAGTAAAAACCCATTGATTTGTTCCTCTCAAAACTTTGAAGTTTTTAGTAATATATCTTTAACATTTGAACTCTTCTTGGAACTTTATGTGTTAAATGAATTAAATGAGAAAAATTCAATGAATAGTTTCAAACAAAAAATCTAAGGGATCATACTTAGATCAACTTAAAAAGTGTTCTACTACTTGGGAATGCCTGCTTTCTTGTAAACATGTAAAAATAAAAATAACGCACTGTGTGTCTTTATTTTTTTCCTCCATCCTTAAAACATCCCAACTCTATACACCCATATACAAACCCTGCCCGACACCCCTCCATATTGGGGATTGAACCCAGAGTTGCCCTACCACTGAGCTACTACTTCAGCCCTTTTTGTTTTTTTTTTTATATTTTCAGACAGGGTCTTGAGAAGTTCATGAGGCTGGCCATTAACTTGAGATCCTTCTGTCTCAGCTTCCCAAGATGCTGGGATTGCAGACATATGCTCTTATACCTAGCATCTCTGAGACATTGTTTACTTTATTTTTCCTTTAATTCAGATTTTCCTAGTGATTTGAGAAATTATATCACATTTGGAAATAAACTATCATTGAACTGATCTGAAAATTAGGTAGCCTTGTCATTAGGAATCAAACATGTGTTTCTTTGAAAAAATTCTTCCATCTGAGATCAGGATCACTTTGCATAAGCCTGCTCCTATCCTAGAGAAGCAGTCATCTTACCATGATTGATGTGTACATTCTCTGAGCCAGAAACACATGCTTATTGTCAGAGGAGGCAGTTCTTGATTCATTCAAGACTGTAAGCTCTTAAGATAATGTAAAAATGGTATTCCATTTCCTCTCCTCTCAGTACTGTATCTAAAGCACAGAAAAGAATTCATTTCAGAGTATTTAATTGTGGTTTTTCGTTAGCAGGTTCTTCTAAGGTTAAAGAAGGCACAGCATTTGCTTGTGCACTCACTTCACCTAACCCTACAACCAAAAAGAAAATGTTGAAAAAAGGTCAGTAATCTGCTGGTTTTTTCGTTTGTCAATGAAAAGTTAAAAGTTATAAAACCATATTAAAGAACTTCAGAAAATAGGGAAAAGAAAAAAGCCACATCTTGTAGTTTCTTTCTGAGCCTTTTCCAATTGTGTTTGTTTTACAAAGGCAAAAATATGATGGCAGAGGGGTTCTTTATCAAAGCAGAGGTATTTCTCTAGTGAAAACACAAAGTATTTTATGGTTTCTTTAAAAGCTTAATTTAATTTGGATCAATTATAGTAGATTTAATTTTTGTTATGATTAAAATTTCATTGAAGAATGTTAGTGATCTTTATAGTTTTGTATTTTGTATTTCATATTGATAATATTGCTGAAGAGTAAGTATTTGAGATGGAAAGAGATCCAACTAAGGTTAAAGACATCTGGGACAGTTTATATTGCTGTACCTTGATCTCATCTCTTACATGGTGGCATTTCAGCAAACCAGTCTTATTTCCATGCATTCAGCTGTTGTTGAAGGACTTTATCTAACCCAGTTTCCCTGGATATTTATTTAGCTTGCTCTTTGACTTCACTTAGGTTCCTAATAGATCGTCACCCTAGAAAGCAGTACTCCCCCTAGCCCTCCCACCCAACCTGCTCTACACTGCAGTTTCTGCACCCATATCCCGTTGAGTTTTCTTCTTCATGCTTATCACGACCTGACATTACTCCATCTGTGGCCTACCTTCTTTGTTAGAGTGGAAGCCACATAAGTTATTTTGACCCTATCCTGTGGGTTAGAGAGACCAACCCTTGTAGAATGTGGGGTGGGGTTATATAAGTAGTAGCTGGAGTAGAGATCATTTCGGGCCAGCTTGGAGTATAAATACTACAGATTTAAGAAACTGGATAGAATAAATGCTGATATTAATGAAATGACTGAATATCAGGAAATACTACAGACTTGCCTCCCTGTGCACCCTCCTAGTCTTAGCCCTTTGACTTTTCTGATAAACACTGGGTTTTTAGTTTTTTAAAGTGACAAGGCAAAAATCTAGTCCCTGTTCGTTCATGGCTGGAAACAGTTGATCTGATTCATTTTAATTCTTCCCAATTTCTCTTCTCATTGTGGCAGAATGGTGCCACCTCAATATTTACATGTACAGTTTTAAGAAAATAGTTAAAGGCTTTGTCAAGGATTTGTTCTTTAGGAGCATCTGCGGTGGAGGGTCCAAAGAAGACTGGGGTTGAAGACAGACCGAGGGCAACGCTGATTATCTGCCCACTTTCTGTGTTGAGCAACTGGATTGTAAGTCTGAAGCCTTCCTTTAAAAATGTGCTATGAAATTGATTCGTCTGTAAAATGTACTCTGTTAAAAATATGCTTTGTTGTCATTTTGTATGTTAAGTGAATTAGGATTATATTGCTGAACTGAAGTAATTTCTTGTTGAAGATTTATACTAGAGTAAAGAAACATCAAGTGGTAATGTAAAATTTGGTTTGTATTTCTGCCTTTGCCACTTTTGTTCACTGAGTGGAAAAGATATATAATTTAAGACACCACCAGCTGATTATTGGAACTCCCTTTTCTGAGAATTCTACTAATAATAACTTATTTTTATAACATAGCTTCTGTCTGCTTGGTTTGTCCTTAAGCTTTTTTCATAGATTTTTCTCATTTAATCCTTACAGTATTATTCTTATTTACCAAGTGACCAAATTGAAATGGAGAGGTTAAGTAGCTTGACTAAGGTCACCCAGGAAAGACATGATAGAGCTTGGACACAGTGTCCAACAGCAGGACTCTTGAGTCTGTGCTTTCAAGGTTACCTACCAGATGAGATTGTCTTTTTTCCTCCAGAGTGCTTTTCTCTTCTGAAATATTACATTGGAATGGAATCACTTTTATGTACTCAGCCTAAGGAGCAGCCTGGTTCCTTTCCAGTTTGAGCCTCAGGCCTCACATTATAATGAAATAAAATTCTTTTGGAATCAAAGTGGGTGTAAAGACCACTGGATGCGAGTCTGTGTTCTTGTGCCTCCAAGGTTATCTATTTTCTTTTCTCCTTTTATCTGAGAGGAGGAGGTCTGCGACCTCTTTAAGACCAGGACCTTAGTGTGTGCATTCTTTTCTGTCTTTTCATGCCTGTTGCATTTTTCCTGCTCCCCCACCCCTCATTTGCTTTTCGTTCTCCTCCTACTTCCTTCCACTGGCTTTCATGAAGCATACTAGGGTCTTTTTCATTTTAAAATACTTTCTTATGATTATATCTTACCTTTCTTTTGCTCTTCTGCTTTCCTTCACTGCCCTTCCTCTTGAGGGTTAATTCCCACTCTGTGCCTTGACCTACTCCTTCCCTGATGTGATTGATGTAATCAGTCTCGGCCACCAGTTGTCAGAATTGCATCAGAAAAAATGAAGATTATCTAATTGTCAATTGCAGTGACCTGTTTTGATTTTATAGATTTCTTCTTGACTTTATGTGTTTCTTATGTATTGACTTAATGTCTTTTTTCTTCACTTTAAGTAGACTTGCCTTCTGTGACAGGGATTATCTTTTCAAGTTTTTTGTTTTTTTAAATTTTTTTAATTTTTTTATTTTTGAGCAACCTTACAAGATTTTAACAAAACAATAGAAAATGTGTATAAGATGTGTATATATTCTGGACATTGCAATTATCCCCAGGAGTGCCCCCCCAATTACCCTCCCTTATCCCTCCCTTCCCCTTCCCATTATAACTCTAAAAATAGTATTAGATTGTAACTTAGTGCATCAATTTTTCCTTTTAGGACAAGATGAGTTTTAGTGATCTTTTCCTCTTTTTTGTTCCAATAAAACTGTGCTCTTTCTTTTGATATGTGGTTTCTCCTTGGAAGGGGCAGTACATGCATACTTGAATGGCTGTTTCAGGATGAGGCTTAGAAGTATTGATGGAAGCATACACAATATAATTGTGATTTTTTCAAAGGCTTGGTATGTGGGGATGCATTTTAAAACTGGATAATCAGTATTTCATTATAATTTTATATTTGGAAAACATAAGTTTGAGTAATATAACCATGGTGAATATAACTGGAAAAGTCTTGCCTACTGAGATTATAAAAAAAAAAAAAGAATGAGGGTTGGTTGGGCATATAGAAGTTCAAGGTAAAGAAATAGAATTTTACAATCTCTCAGCAAACTATTCTCTCTCAAGTAAGTGACATAATGTTCCAAAGAACAGATTGAAACTTATTTTCCATTTTCTGTCTCCAAATAAAGTGAATAATCCAGTTAAAGGGGAGTAAGGCCTGGGGATAGTCCTTCTATCACATACTAATTCTGGATATTTAGACATGTTACTTAACGTTTTAGTCAACTTTTTAATTGCTGTGACCAAAACACCTGACAAGAACTTAGAGGAGGGAAGTTTATTTGGGGCTCATGGTTTCAGAGTCCATTGCTGTGGGTGATGAGACAGCACATCATGGGGGGAAGGATGTTCCCAGCAGAAAAGGGCTGCTTAGCTCATGGTGGGATCAGGAAGCAGAGGGGTGGGAAGAAGGGGCTGCAGGGAAGATGCACCTTTACAGGCACACCCTAGCGACCCACCTCCAGCCAAGCCCTTCCTGCCTACAGTTAACTACCAGGTCAATCCATTTAAACTAGGATGGACTGATGAGGCCACATCTCATAATCTAATCCTTTTATCTCTGAATATTCCTGCATTAACAGGGACTTTTGGGAAACACCTTATATCTAAACCATAACACGTAACCTCTCATTTTCTGTTGAGAAGATGTATGTTCACATGTAGCACATTATTTTTTCTTTACTGAAAAATTTTAATCTTATCCCAGACATCATGTCCTTTCTCCTAGTAAAAGCATAAGAACAATCTTTGTAAATATTGATAGGCATGATCATCTTCTATTTTCCTTGTACTTTCTAATCCTGATTTTTTCTTGCTCAAATCTTCGAGGTTTATTATTTTCATAATTTATAAAAACAAAACAACAACAAAAGCAGGGACAGTTTCTTATTTTTCCCTTATGCAGCTGCACCACTGTTGTGGTTGATACTTGGCAAATAGTAGACCTACAATAAATAAATGAAAGAATGGGTATTGTGCTTGAATTTCTCCATATTTCTTTGGAAATATTAGTTGATTTTTAAAAAAATTTTTAGTCTTGATATTAGTAGTCTCCTAACTCATTGAAAATATTAAAAAAGCATTTTTATTGAAACATTTTCAAAATGCTGATTTCTATTTGAAAGAAACTTTGTAATTTTTGTCTCTGAAATGTAATGACTACTGGTAGGCTCAAGGAAAATTTATGTAATGCATTACTGTATGTGTAAGTTCTCATGACAATGTAATAGTATTTAATAGAGTTATAATCATTATCTTGGTTAGCTGAGATCACAGGAAAGTTTACTTCATGTTGTTTTGGGCAGATTGATTTGTGACACCACTGCGAGGACTGTCTTTCTTGTGTATATAATACACCTGAGTTAATCTTTATTATTAAAAATACTCACAATTTTCTTCTAGGACCAGTTTGGACAACATATACGATCAGAGGTGCACTTGAATTTTTATGTTTATTATGGTCCCGATCGTATTAGAGATCCAGCCTTGCTTTCAAAACAGGATATTGTTTTGACTACGTACAACATTTTAACTCATGACTATGGAGTAAGTATGTTGATACTTAGAGATTTAAGATTGAATTTAAGAACTATGCTTCAGGTTTCTAAAGTGTTCTAAAATTCAAATTGTATACTCTCTTTTTTTCTAAATAATATGTAGAAAATAAATAGGATCTTTTAAAAGTGCTTGGCAGAAAAACAGGTTGTACCTTCTTCAGATAGTCTTTTGGTCCATTTAGAATATTTTTAGTTAAAATTTTAATTTTGGATTTATAAGAAGTATATATAGCAATTTGTGTATGAATTTATTTTTAATATTCTGGAAAATTGTTTTCTATCATAATGATTTGATTAATATTTTGGTTTAAAAATAAGCTTTCTCTGCAGCTGTAATTAATGAGTGTCTCAATTCTTTTAGGAGAATAGTTGTTTAAATGTGTAATTACAGTTGTTCAATTAAAAGTTTTTGAAAATACCTTGTCACAATCAGTAAAATAGAGGAAGGAAATGGGGAGGGTAGAGGGGAGGTGCTGGGGAACAGACCAAATTATATTATTATATCATCTGGCATGTACAAATATGTAAAAATGAATTTCACTATTATGTATAATTATTATGCATCGATAAATAATACCCCCCCCAAAAAAAGATGGCCGGGAAAAAACAATTTCAGACTTTTGGTAAGAACATTACTTTTATATAAAAGAAATCAAGGTTGTTGCAGTGAAATAATTCTTACAACTGACAATCTTTATATTGTCACTGTGTTTAAATCTGAGGCAGAATGCTGTGTTGTACAGTGATTCATTGGGTAGACTTCTGGAATTTGAATGCAAGCTCTGCTTCTTTCTGGTGATGGTTCTTTGGGCAACATACTGAGCATCTATAAAATAGGTGTAGTAATGCTCTAAATTTGTGAATATTTAGTGCTTCAGTGTGTGCAGTTCTTGAAATAACAGCAGTGCTGTGGGGCTGGAGCGGGGGCTTAGCAGTTGCAGTGCTTGCTGTGCCTGCCTGCGATGCGTGAGGGCCTGGATTCAAACCCCAGCACCACAACCAAGTGTCCAAGCAACAAAAACCAGGTGAAAAACTAAATAAAGTTGATTCTCTTTCTCTCTCACTGTACTTCTCTCTTTTAAAAAAAATATAATAATAATAAATAAAAGCAGTGCTGAGCACATAGTGTTGACATTAAAGAATAACAGCAACTATTAAGGAAATTATATGAAGTAGTATATTATTACTTTCCTATGTTTTTTTTTTTGTTTTGTTTTGTTTTTTTTTTTTTAGAAAGAGGGACACAGAGAGAGAGAATCAACTTCATTTAGTTTTTCATGTGGCCTTTGTTGCTCTGATACTTCATTGTGTACGTGGTGCTGGGGTTTGAACTCGCATACTTGCGCATGCTGGGCAAGCGCTGTAACCACTGAGCCTCTGCTCCAGCCCACTTTCCTGTGTGTTTAAATCTCACGAAACATTTATTTCAGACTAAAGGTGACAGTCCATTGCATAGTATAAGGTGGTTAAGGGTGATCCTGGATGAAGGCCATGCCATACGAAATCCAAATGCTCAACAGACGAAAGCTGTACTTGATTTAGAAGCAGAAAGGAGATGGGTATTGACAGGTAATCATAAAATTAAACTTTGTTTTTACCTTAAAATTTTTTATTCCTTTCTAAAATTGATATATAAATATTATAATATTCATGGGGTACCATGTGATATTTCAAGATATGTATATATGTTGTATAATGTTCAAATCAGGGTAAGCATATCTAACTCAATCATTTATCTTTCTTTTGTTGAAAACATACAAAATCCTTTCTTTAAGCGGTTTTGAAATGTACAGTATATTATCGTTATTTGTAGTTACCCCAGAACTTACTTCTTCTGTCTGTACTTTAGTACCCATTGACAAATCTTCTCACTAACCTCCCTCCCCGCTCCTCTCCTCAGCCCTGGTAACTACCATTCTGCTCTCAACTTCTGTAAGAACAGCTCTGTATTCCATACTGTTTTCCATATTCTATGATGGCTGTATTAATTTGCATCCCCATTAACAGTGCACAAGGACTGTTTTTCACTCATGTCCTTGCTAGGATTTATCTTTTGTCTTTTTTATGGTAGTCATTCTAAGTGGAGTGAGGTGCTATCTCATTGTGGTTTTGATTTGTATTTCTTTTATGACTAATTATGTTGAGCATATTTTTCTTATACCTTTTGGCTATTTCTGTATCTTTTGGGAAATGTCTACTTAGATGTTGCGCATTTAAAAACAATTTTTTTCTTTTTGCTATTAAGTTTCTGGATTTCCTAATGTATTCTGGATAGCAGCCCCTTGTCAGATACAGAGTTTGCAGATGATTTCTTCCACTCTGTAGGTGTTCTCTTCACTCTGATGGTCTTTCTCATTCTTGTGTGAGGCATCTTACTTTGATGTAATACCATTTGTCTGTTTTTGCTTTTGTTTCCAGTGCTTTTTCAGGATCTTCTCCAAAAAAGAAATCTTTTCCCGTTCCTGTGTCCTGAAACATTTTACCTGTTTTCTTGTAGTAGTTGATTTCAGGTCTTGCAGTTAAGTCTTTAATCCACTTCAAGTTGATTTTTGAACTGGTGAGACATGGGGTCTAGTGTAGTTTCATTCTTCTGCATAGGGATGTCCTGTTTTCCCTGCACCACTGATTGGAAAGGTCCTTTCCTATGCTTGATCTTAGTACCTTGTTGAGGGTCACGTGTGTGGAGGTGTAGATTTACTTATGTTCTCTCTGTTCTGTATCATTGGTCTGTGTATCTGTTTTTATACCAGTGTGATGCCATTTTGATGATTACAGTTTTTTAAGAGTTTATGTTGAAGTCAGGTAGTGTAGTGCTTCCCGCTGTTCTTTTTGCTCAAGATTGTTTTAGGTATTCAGGAGTTTTTTTATTCTATATGAATTTTAGAATTTTTTTTCTTCTCCAGTTCTATGAAGACTATCATTAGTATTTTGATGCAGATTGCACTATCTGTAGATCACTTTGGGTAGTGTGGTCATTTTTCTCAGTATTGACTTTTTAATTCATGACGTGGAAGGTTTTCCATTTTATTTTTGCATCCTCTTCCGTTTCATCACTGTTTCTAATTCTCCTGTAGGCATCTTTCACCTCTTAGGTTATACTTACTCAACTAGATTAGTTTGTTTGTTGTAGCTATTATAAATGGAATTTCTTTGTTTCTTTTTCAGATAAGTTGCTATTGGCATATAGAAATGTTACTGATTTTTGTTTGTTGGTTTTGTATCCTGTAACTTTGCTGAATTGATATTTGTCCTAATAGTTTTATTTTTTAAAAATTTGGAGTTTCTGTGTCTAAAACCATGTCCATGGTTAACAGTTACATTTTTAACCTCTTTACCAGTTTGGGTGCACTTCAGTTTTTTGTTTTTTTTTTCTCTTGCCTGGTTACACTAGCTAGAACCTACATAAAAGTGCTGAAAGTAGGTCTTTTAAGTAAATTTTTTAAGAAATTAATTTTTGGGACCAGGGATGTAGGTTAGTGGTAGAGTGCCCATTACATAAGACCCTGGGTTCAATCCTCAGTACTAAGGGAAGGGGGATTTAAAAGGTATCATCAAATAAGTTGGTGATATAACTTTGCAAACTTCAAGTGAATAAAAAGCCTACCCTAAAATTAACCATAGAAATTATTTAATTAAGTGTTTTTACTTGTTCTTCATGATTCCCATGATATAATACTCTTTGGGTTGTTACAAACCCTGCATATTCTTGAACCTCAGGGAAGAGAGGCATTGCAGTCCTCCAATCAAAATCTTGACTTTTCTACTGCCCGTCTTAGTCTGTTTGCTGTTCACGATACCTTTACTGGAAGATGGGAACGAGAATGTAAACGTATTAGTTGCTTATTTTTCTTGCTAGTGCTACTTGTTTAAAAAACAAATAAGCTAGTTACGTAATGAGGAGAAAATAGTATTTACTGGGTCTGTAGTCTTTTTTTTCCTCTTAGGTTGGCAAGTGAGAGCTAAAAAAATGAGTGTAAAACTGTATTTTGAGATGTGTATATGTTTAACAAAGGACTGCAGGCACAACTGATGGTGGTGCTCCTGGTATAGGGTGTCCATTTTCACCTGTTTTGTCTGATTGGGCAGGACAGGTTATTTATTTATTTATTTATTTTATTTAAGAGAGGGACAGTGAGAGAGAGTCATTAAGTTTCTTTCATGTGGTTTTTGTTGCTTGGACACTTCACTGTATATGTGGTGCTGGGGTACGAACCCATGTCCTCGCACAATGCCAGGCAAGCACTGTAACTACTGAGCCACTGCTCCAGCCCTCAGGACAGATATTCTTAAGAGTTATTAATAGGGACTGGGATTGTGATCCAGTGGTAAGAGTGGTTCCCTAGCATGTGGGAAGTTCTCGAGAACTACCAGACAAAAAGGAAGAAAGAAAAAGGAGGAGTTATAACAGTTTCTGTTGTTTTTATTTTTAGGTACTCCTATCCAGAATTCTTTAAAGGACCTGTGGTCTCTTCTCTCCTTTTTAAAACTTAAACCGTTTCTTGATAGAGAATGGTGGCACAGAACAATACAGCGTCCTGTCACAATGGGAGATGAAGGAGGGCTTAGGTAAGGGATTTCACAACAGCTGATGTGTTTTTATTAGCTACAATTAATGCAGTGAGTTGACATTTCCATTACTCTTTTTATTTTCTGACTTTACTCTCTAAGAAGTGTGTACATTTTGTGCCTTTGACTCTTCTTAGAACATAGTGACTTTTATTTGGGGAGACAAAAGATTTCTAATTACCAATGATTACTCTGTTTCAGCCAAACTGAAAAGAAAGGCAGAGCTTTGTTATCTGTGTGTTGCTGTTACCCTCTGAAGCCAGCATTCACAGATTTAGCTGTGATAGGAAAAATAATATTGTTCAAGATCCTGTAAGCATTAGATTTTCATAATTTATATAGTTGTATATGGTGATGATATAGTGACTTAAAGAAGTTTTT